>CM043704.1:9096038-9281038 GCA_023935145.1 Bretschneidera sinensis
TAGTGGACTGTAATTTGTATCATCAGTCCTCTTAACAATCTTCCATTGCAGGGTGCTGATGGCGTTTTAGTACCAGGAGGATTTGGCGATAGAGGGGTGCAAGGGAAAATTCTTGCAACAAAGTATGCTCGTGAGAATAAAGTTCCATTCCTGGGCATTTGCCTGGGGATGCAAATTGCTGTCATTGAGTTTGCTCGATCTGTTCTTGGTTTACATGATGCAAACAGTACAGAGTTTGATCCTGATACTTCGAATCCGTGTGTCATATTTATGCCGGAGGTATGAATCCTACATGGGTGTTGGCATATTGAAACTCTTTGTCAATTTTCGTTGTTTCATCTCTTGAATCTATGTTTTGTTCTATTTGATAGGGGTCAAAAACTCACATGGGAGGAACTATGCGTCTGGGATCAAGGACGACATACTTCAAGGTCACTGACTGCAAATCTGCAACGTTGTAAGGATATAAGAGTCCCCTAAGCTTACATATGTAAAATTATATATATTCCGATGCACCCCACTCCTTCAGTGGATCAAAATATGTGTGCTTCATTTGTATTAAATTTTTTCCCATTTAGAAAATTATGATCACACCTTTTAAGAAAAGATAGATGAGTGCATGATGGTAGTATCATCAGGTGTTTTCCTGTCTGTTTAACATTCCTGTATAATTTGTAACTGTTACTAGGTATGGCAATGTAACCTTTGTTGATGAGCGGCATCGGCACAGATATGAGGTAAAATTTTGCCAATTGTCTATTTATGTACGTGAAGGAATATGCTCTGCATGGTATGTCGTATGTTTGAGGTTTCTGAAACAAAGCATTCATGTTGTGTAGGTCAATCCTGATATGATATCAGAACTAGAAGATGCTGGTCTATCATTTGTTGGCCGAGATGAAACTGGTCAGCGCATGGAGGTAGGTATTAATGAAAACAGATTTGGTCATTGGCTGGAAACACGTGCAAGAATCTTCACCTTTATATAATATTTGGTCTCAAGTGGTTATGAACATTTGATTGGTTTATTGACTGCAGATTCTTGAACTGCCTAGTCATCCTTACTTTGTTGGTGTTCAGTTCCATCCTGAATTCAAGTCCAGGCCTGGAAAACCTTCTGCAGTTTTCTTAGGTATTCTTTTTTCTGGCATTGCACAGAATCCTGTCCTTACTTTGATCTCTTGTTTGTGACTCTTAGAGATTTGTTCATCTTTAGTATGAGACTATATATATATATATATATATATTTTTTTTTTTTGATAAATAGTATGAAACTTCATGTCATTGTTGCATAGCTACTCGTTATCAAATTATTTTATTTCTTGTTGATGTTTCTTAAAGAGGGTTAGCCTGTACCTGAATGGTTAATGATGCATTGTGCACTATAAGGTAGCATTGCAGTTGAAAACAAATTTGGTACTGTACTGCATGACTGCTGATTTTGTTAGGAGACTGGACTTTGTCTTTGTTTTCTGTTATCATTTACTTCATTTAACTCTTCTGACTGTGTCTCCCTTGTATGTAAAATTTTATTCTATCTTTGATACTTCTGGTATTGGTATTGTAGTGTTAAGAGCCAATAGAACTAGCCATCAACATCATGTAATCATCAGTATAATTGTTATCTTTTAGAACTGCGAGAATGGGAAGTCTTCTGTTTATATTCATGCATGGATTTTAACCTGATGGAGTGATTATGTTATGTGTTATAGCATATATTCTAAAGATACTTTTGTATGTTGGCCATAAACAAGTGATATATTTCCATGAACAATCAAGTTTCTGATTATGCTTCTATTCATATACTATAATTTTAGAATAATTAACTTGAACAAAAATTGAAATATTGGATAAATATGGCATTTCAATATGTTGGTTAACAATTGTAGAGAAAACTATGAAACTTAATGGGATTAATAACTTTCTTATGTGCAGTTTTTATGTAGAAGCCATCTTTAATAACTGTTGGCTTCAGTAGCAAAATTAATGATTGTCAATCACTCAATCATCAGTCTGTTTCCTTTTAAGCCCAATGATCATCATACAAGTCCATTTAAAATTACTTGACTCTGCATTTCTTTTTATCCCGTTTAATTTGAACAAGATGAGCTTGCCAATGTCATACACTTTTTTTTTTATTGTATTACATGTATATGTTGGGTTATCTCATCCGGTATGTTCATATTCATTGTTCATCTGACCTGGCTATTTGAACCAGGTATGCCATTTGAATCAGTAAATTGGTAAAGTTGTCATGGTTTTGAGGTTATTTTGTGAATATGAATGAGCTAAAAAGACAAGAAGCATTGATGAGAAGTAGGGGTAAGGTGCTTGAGGTCTCATCTAACCATTTCAGCTCATGGTACCCTCAAATCCTTGGGCCCTTTATTCTCTGGTTAAATGAATTACTTATATTATTCTTATCGAAATGAATTACAACTATTATTCTGTTTTATTTCAGAATCACGGGATTTGGTTTTATTAGGCTACCAAAGGACAAAAGTTATTACTTATTTTTTAATAGTTCATTTCGATAAAACAGAATTGATTTTTGGTCTCATCTAACCAATCAGTATTGATTTTTGGTGTGCAAAAGTTGATTGTTGGGAGCTGGTATATGTGACTAATTTTATTTCAGTGGTATCACTGTATAGTAAGAGGTCAAGGTCTCACACTTGGACGACTATCATCTGACATTCAGTTTTTCCTTTTCTGTTTTGGGAAGGGGGGTTCCTTGTGGCTGGTGTATTCAGCTCATGGTACCCCCAAATCGTTGGGCCCTTTATTCTCTGGTTAAATGAATTACTTATATTATTCTTATCGAAATGAATGACAACTATTATTCTGTTTTATTTCAGCATCACGGGATTTGGTTTTATGAAGCTAGCAAAGGACAAAAGCGATTACTTTTTTTTAATAGTTCAGGACTTGTATTTAACCAGTCTTGAGAACATTTCTGGTGTGCAGTGCAGTGTGAATGATTATGCCTTGTTTTGTACCCAAAAAAAGATTATGCCTTGTTAGCGAATGCAAATAGAAGTATTATCTCATTTTAGCTAATAAGATTAATGGATAATTACAAAAATGCCCGTGTTAATATTGAAAATAGAGATTCAGGGATCCAAGCGTATACTTTTGGCTCACAGTTGACTAGGATTCAGTGATGCAAGTGTATACTTTTAAAATATAGGGATGTATATGTATTTTTCATAGAACATGGGGGTATTTTTTATCCCTAAGGTTAATCATATCATTTATCTAGATATCGTTTCTGTTTGCTTTGAAATGGATTTGTATCATACAGTATCGTCTAGAGAGGTGGCTTGGAAATTATAATCAAATCCTGATCTGATTTTGTTCTCGTGCTACAGGACTTACAGCAGCGGCATGCGGGCACTTGGATGCAGTGCTACAAAAGGGTGACTACATGAGCAAGGTATTCACTAATGGGATGAGTAATGGAAAAACAGTCACGAAAGCCCATCAAAACGGAAACATTGTCAAGTCTGCCAATGGGTCATTGAATGGTGTCTATAGCAATGGTAATGGCGTGCGCTATTAAGGACGTTTGGTGATTCTGGCAGTTCTGTTCTGGTTATGCTATTAGGTTTTTGGTGGGCTTATAGTAGCCTTCGGTTCTGTTTGTACAGCCATTGAGTACGGGTAGATGTTTTAGCTCTCAAGGGACTTGTTTTCAGGATGAAGATGGGTTTTTTAGTGTTTGAATATACAGCTTATATTTTCTAGTGATAAGAGATGCCGGCTGGATATACAGGTATCCTCCTGCATGAGGATTTTGGCTCTATGGCCTCTGGGAAGAGAGTATTCATCATGTTTGAAGTAAAATACTGCAACATGATGGTTCTATCTACAAGAACCGAGGGTGCATTCAGTTATGAAAATTTTTCTGGAAAATTTTGTATTTGGAAGGTATTTTTTGAAAAGTTTTCTGAAAAATTGAAGCATTTTCTACTACAGAATGCACCCTTAACCTCTCTATACTAACAGTAGTATGGTCTTGAGTTGCCTCATCTTTTTGGTTGATTTGGAAGGACAATGATTTGCTAACTTAGTGACATTTTGGAATGTTTTCAGGCAGATTTCTTCAAAATAGCTCTTTCCATCATGTAATATTCAATGGTGCTTGGAATTTAAGACACTATTTATGCTCTTCCCAGTTTCCATGATCATGAAATTCATATGGTGTCAATATATATGATGGATTGAAACAAAAGATATCGTTAGGGGTGGCAATGGGTTGTGTTGGCCCACACAAGGTGGTTCACTTTGCCTTCATGTTGTGTCATGTTTTTTTTTTTCTTTGTGTTGTGTTGTGTCTTGTCAAATTTTTAAGAATGTAGGTTTGACACAGTCGAAGGTTTGTATGATTATTGGGTCGTGTTATGTTGGCTTATGGGTTTCATAGATATATATTGATTTTTAAAACTTATAAATATTGAATTGAATGCTTATAATTGTATAGAAAAAAATTATTTTATTGATGAAGTTAAATATTACAAATAACTTAAATATTACAGGTTAAAGAAATCATCCAAATAAATAAATAGCATAAATAATATATAAAATAAACAAATAAGTTAAAATAAACAAAGAAGATGAAATGATTTTCAAATAAGTTAAATATAAAAAAATTTAAAAATTAGAAAGACAAAAAATATTATTATTAATTTTTAATCTTTCACAATTTATATTCTTGCTGGTTAAAAGTTATAAATTTTTCTTTATTATTGATCTTTTTAATCGATACTTGATATGTTAAATTGATCTAGCTAAGTATTCGTGCATACTAGAATTTGTAACATTTCTAGCAATAGTCTTGATTGCAATTCATTCAAAGTTTTAGAATTTGCACTAAATGCTTGTTCTGATGCTATGGTAGACATTAGGATAATTAGTAGAACACATGTCATTATGTTAAGAATAGAGAAATAATATTCGTTTTTCTTTCACAATCTTAAAATATCATATTCATCATCTAATTATTCTTTACTCATCATTTTAGTGGTATTAAATTGTATATAATTTTGAATTTTATTAAATGTTATGAGTCATATCATGCTGGGTCTTGTGCCGTACTGTAAACCTCAAAAGTTAGGCTCAGGGCTAGGCCATCACCACCCCTAGATATGGTGATGAATGAATGGCCAAATTTAATGTCCATTTCTCAAATAGTTGAATATTTGTTTTGATGAAGGGAAATGCAGACTGCCCAAAATAAAGGATAAGGTTAGAAATTCAGAATGGCAAGAGGAAGCAAAGATAAGTGTTTGGAAGTTAAATAGTGTTTTGTTAAAAGAGAAAAAATTACATTTATCTCTAAACATCTCCTTATATCCTTTTATTTTTTAAAATTACAGTTATCCCTTTTGATTGTCTTTGATCGCACGGAAACTGTGAAAAAATAATTATTATTACAAAAAAACATAAATACCCCTTCTTATAAGGGCCATTCTATTTTCTTATGGAAAAAGGTTTCAAACACAACCTAAATCTCTTTTTCTGTCTTTCACACTCGTTCATCACTCTCTCTTGTGCTATCTATATTCACTTGTGGTGAAATTTGGACAAATCAAACATTTGTTAAAAATATTTTGACGATCTGAAGCCCATCACACAGTCAAACAAATTGTTGGTGTACCCGATGATACTGAAGCAACAAAGTTTAGGGTTTTTACCAATTTCAACTTTTTTTTTCAAATCTATTTGTATGGTTTGTTAACATTGACATTCTACTACTGTTATGGTTTGTGGTGTACTTAAAAATCCCCAAATTGTTTTCTAGGGTTTGTTAATGAACACATTCATCTACTTCAACCTACTTATGTTTTTGGTCTACTTGAAAATCCCCAAATGTTTTGTAAGGATTTGTTAATTAATGCATTATACTATTGTTCAACATGTGGAAATGGATTTGAAACATAATCTTGTGTTCTATGTTGACGACGACGATACACCTTCAAGGGATGTCGATGTTGACCTAGATATATATTCCTTATTCGATTTGGAAGGAGACATCTTCGCCAATACCAATGTGCCCACTCAACCTTGGTAAAAATCACTGCAAGTAATGGTAGGATTATTAATGCTCATGAAGATCTACTTCATATATTCAAGTACTACAGTGATATTGACCGCATTGCTATATATGTTGAGGAACTAGAGGATTTTAGGCCCATTGTTGTGTAGGGTAGTCCAACTAGTAGGAATCGTCAAGTTCCATTTCAGTTAGATGACAATGTAGAGGTGATTGATGTCATAGATTTTGATGTTGAGAATCTATGGAATGAACATGCTTCTCAAGGGGTGGACCTCAATGATGGTATAGAGAATGAATCTTTCTTAAACTTGTTTGATGATGACAATTCATTGTGTGACTTTATAGGTACTACAACTGATGAGGGTGGAGTACACAATGTGGGTAGAGCTTATAATAACGTAGAGAATAATAATGTAGGTAATTTAAATGGTGGGTCTAAGTTACACAATTTGGATGGGGGTGAAGGTGATATGGAGGATCAAAATGTTTGTGTTGAGGAGCATAATGTAGGTAACAATGAGAGAGAGAAAGTTGCTTAGTATGGGTCAGAGGAGGAATACAATGGTTTCTCTGATGAAGAGGATGAAGAGTAGTTGCAGGAGACATAAAGTGATGATGAAGATGGTGAAAATGGTGAGGGTGGTGAGGATAGTGATGGTGATTTTGTTGTAGAAGGTGGGGAATATCTTATTGACATTGATTTTGATGAAAGTATAGGTTGTATGCTAAATGATGAATCAGATGGCGTAGATGGTGGTCCAAGGAGAAGGACTAAGATATTTGATAAGGCTATGAAGATAACATCAAAGCAATTTAAACCAACGGAAGATAGTAAAATTGTATTTGAAGTTGACCATGTTTTCCCTAATATGGTTTCATTTAGAGAAACATTGAATGATTATGGTGTGCAGGGTGGGTTTAGTTTTAAGAGGACTAAAAATGATCCACTTAGAGATTGTGCTAAATGTAAAATAGAAAGTTGTCCCTGGAGGATTTGGGCATCTGTCACTCCATATGGCAGAACTTTTATGGTGAAGACACTAAATGATAACCATTATTGTGTGAGGGATACCAAGAACAACAATGTTAGGGTCACCTGGATTGCCAGGTCGTTGGGTTCTCAACTGAGGGCAAACCCTAACATGAGTTATGACCTCATGAGAGAGAGAATGACTTCCTTTGGAGTTCAAACAAAGCAACACCAACTATACAGAGAAGAAAGTTGAGGAGGAAGTTGATAGGGGACATGCACAGTCATTCAGCAAACTGAAGAGGTATGCACAGTTGGTGGTTGAAAAGGATCTTGATAGTGTTGTGAGAATTCAGGACCCTGCAATGTTTAAAAGGATTTTTGTATGTTATAATGCACTGAAAGTTAGGTTCTTAAAGGGTTACAGATCCCTTTTAGGCTTAGATGGGTGTTTCCTCAAGGGGTCTTATGGTGGGATATTACTCAGTGTTGTGGCCCTTGATGGAAACAAAGGGATGTTTCCAGTTACATTAGCCGTTATAGAAATTGAATCCACCGATAGTTAGAAGTTCTTCTGTGAATGCTTGAGAGACTGCATTGGTAAATGAACCCCAAACAAGCCATTGACTATAACGAGTGGTAAACAAAAGCTAGAATTAAATGAGCATATTTTATCTGTTTATACTATATACATATGTTTACTGTATAGTAGTTTACTAATGTACATTGTCATCTTATTTGTAGGGACTAGAGAATGCAGTGCCTGAATTCTTCCCATATTCCTATCACATAAAATGGTGGTAGGAATGTGTACAACAATTTCAGAGCTGAGCATCCAGATCTTGAATTAAGGAGTGACTTTTGGTGGGCTGCAAAAGCTTTCAACAGTTATAGCTGGAAGGTAACCATGGATAGTGTGAAGAGGCATTATGAATATGCCTTTAATTGGCTTATAGATTTAGGAAAGACACACATGACTCAAGTTCAAAGAGTCGATAGGTAACAAACAATCATAATGAGTCCTTTAATGCCTGGATGACTAAGTTAAGGGATAAGCCAATCTTGATTTTGTTAGAAAACTTTAGACTGAAGATGATGTTGAGGGTCAGTAAGAGATTTTCCAAAGGCTGTAAAAGGAAGCAGGATAAAGAAATAGTGACCCTCAAAGTCAAGGAGGAACTGAATAGGATAATACAGTCATCTAACAAATGTAGCTTAATTCCATCAGGGAGAGATGATTACCAAGCATGGAGGGAGTTAGGTTTGCTATAGATTCGGGTTCTAGGACATGAAATTATGAGTATTGGACCAAAATTGGACTCCCTTACAAACATGTAGCATTTTGTATCACATACAAGAGAGCCAATATAAAGACATACTATGATGACTATTTTCTATGAAAACCTATCTTATGGCTTATAATGAAATCATCAAACCTTTACCTGAGGTTGATCTAACTCTTACCTCTATGGATGAGGACATCAAGGCCTCACCTCTCAAAAGGTTACCTTGTAGGTCTAAGAAAATAGAAGAAGACAAGAATCTGAATCTGATCCATCCACAGCGAGAAGAAGATCTTCGATAGTGAGATGCAAAATATGTGTTCAGTATGGCAATAATAAAAGAACATGCCAACGAGACAATGTAAACAAAAAGGTATACAAAGTTTATTTTTACATTGTTTTTTTTTGTGATTAAGTGGTTATATTGATATTTACCTGATGGTTGACTTTTGTTTGGACATGTAATGTAGAAAAGAAGGGATGAAACTAGAAAAAGAAAGATCTGTTGTAAGCCAATCTGCTGCTAGATCTTACAAAAGAAATATGGGTGGGTGCTGGGAGATGAGGTAAGGGTGGTGGGAGAGGAAGTAAAGGTGCTGGGAGAGGGTGTGGAGGTTCTGGGAGAGGGAGAGGAGGTGCTGCTAGATCTAGTGGAGGTATTGGGAAGAAGTGGAGAATCTGTTGGTAGTGGTTTATGTGGTGGAGTTGGTATTAGGAGAGGTGGAGTTTGTGTTGGAAGAGGAAAATCTTTTAGAGAAGCTGCAGGGGTTGCTAGGAGACGTAGAGTTGGTGCTGGAAGAGGGGGATATTTTAGAGAAGCTACTAGGAGAGGTAGGCCTTCAGACAAGGGAAAGAGAACATATGTTGACAAAGAAAAAGGCAAGGTTGTTGATAGGTTTGTGGACCCTAGAGCATTTGGTGTGTTTGGTGGTGATAAGGCTCCGATAATAAAGAACTGTTAATGATTTACAAAGTAAATTGTAGGACCATATACATTTGTTTGTGTAAACTAATGCATATGCATATATTTTTTTTTTATGTGCAGGGTATAGTAATTGGAGGCAGTGGGAATCGTGGCAGTGGTAGGCAATTTCAACATGCTAGTTGAACCACTTGTGGAGCCACTTCACACCACTCTTCTCGAGGAAATTGTTCAATCCAAAGGAACTAGCATAAAAGAATAGTTTTTATTTATTTTTTTGTAGTTTTGTGTTGGTTTTTGTAGCCCACAGTTGGCCCCTATGTTTTTGAATTGTATCTAACGAGTGATTTGAATATGCACAGTCAGTGGCATTCATTTTGTAATAGGTCCAAAGATTTGGCCATTTTTTGTCATGGGGACCACTTGGATGTGAAGACATGAATGAATTATTCTGTGCATGATGTTAAAATTAAATTGCATTTAGTCTTACTCTATTAAGTCATGCAATGAATTATTCTGTGTGATGTCTGATTTTGAATTATTCCAACAATGAACAAAA
Source organism: Bretschneidera sinensis (assembly GCA_023935145.1). Lineage (NCBI taxonomy): Eukaryota > Viridiplantae > Streptophyta > Magnoliopsida > Brassicales > Akaniaceae > Bretschneidera > Bretschneidera sinensis. The sequence goes on from CM043704.1 coordinate 9,105,831, forward strand.
AAATGGATGTGAATGGACAAACTATTCATAAAATTACACAGGTTCCATTTCCATTAAGCTCAAACAATTACACATTCTTTCTCCCACTCTCACTTGTTCAACAACACTCCAATAACTAAGACAAACAAAAAAGCATTGCAAACAATATTTGCTATCAGCAACATCTTTATCATCCCAAACTCATTTAGTGTTACATGCAATTTTACATACATCTTTTGAATCTCCTCTCTAACCCTTTGCATTTCCATACCCAATATCTCCATACCCAATCCAGTTTTACATCCAAAATTTAAATTCTCTATATGCAGTGAATTCTGTTTGGAATGTGGAAAGGAATCCACACTCGTTATCTTGAAAAATGTAGTATAGTTTGTTCAGGTTCCTCTCTGATTCTGATATCTTCACCACAGCTCTCATACCAAATTTACATATCCGATTTACGAATTGCAGGTCGCTCTCTCTGTTGTTTACACTTGAAGAGGACATGACTCACCCAAACCTAATAAACATTTTGTCAAACACAGAACCCACATATTAGACATATTAGAACTAATTTAAAACCCAAAAAAATCCATAATCAACTTCACTAGTACCCAATACCCACAATAAACCATCACCTAATACCCACACTCAATTTCACAACTGACCCAAAAATCAACCATGTTGTTTTGAGGAGGGAAATCATCTCATGAACAAGAAATGAGATGTGATACTGCCAAAATACACATTTCCAATAAGAAGACGACACGTGGATCATCTTGACTCCAGGCCACAAGAAGACACGCGGAAGAACCAGGCTCGGACAGTTGGGCCTCCAAGTCATGACCGCCCTTCAGGGCATCATTGCCCCCCAGCTGGGCCTCCACGTCACCACCGCCCTCCAGGCCATCATTACCTCCAGGTCATGACAGCCCTTCAGGGCATCATTGCCCCCAGCTGGGCCTCCACGTCACCACCGCCCTCCAGGCCATCATTACCCAACCAAGTTGGGACGTCAGGTCGTCAAACCGCCTTAACGCATAAATGACTCCAGAGCAAGCCAGCAAGGCAAAGCCCTAACGGACGGTCCCCAGCCACCTAGCTGGGCCTCCTAGGCATCATTACCCAACCCAGTTGGGACAACATATCACTGCCGCCCTAGGCCAAATGCCGCCTTCGAAGCCCTATAAAAAGGGTTAGGTATACACTCCAAAGCCCCAACTTTTTGCTCAACTGAAAAAGGGAGCGCTCATCCCCTACATATTTTTGCTCTGACTCTAACTAAAGCTTCGGAGCATCCTCGGAGGCACCCCCTCCGGCGACCCCCTAGCTCACCTTCCTCTCCCTGTGCAGATACGTCTGAGTCCTAGCCTCCAGCTCAACAAAACACATTTTTGGCATCAACAGATTGGCGCCGTCCATGGGAAACCACCATATTTCGCTGACAGTAACAGCGAAGAAGTTTAAAGAACTCATCTGTTGTCATGCCGCCTAAACCCCTCGCTAGGGATGCTAGTAGGAGAGCAGTAGGGGTCAGCACTCACACCCATCGGTTTGGGTCAAATTCCGCAGCCGTAGTGCGCATGCCCCTGTCCCAGCTATTGCCTAGCGCACACGACCGAGCACCGTAGTGCGCATGCCCCTGTCCCAGCTATTGCATAGCGCACACGGCCGAGCACCGTAGTGCGCATGCCCTCGTCCCAGCTATTGCCTAGCGCACACGGCCGAGCACCGTAGTGTGCATGCCCCTGTCCCAGCTATTGCATAGCGCACACGGCCGAGCACCGTAGTGCGCATGCCCCTGTCCCAGCTATTGCATAGCGCACACGGTCGAGCACCGTAGTGCGCATGCCCCAGTCCCAGCTATTGCATAGCGCACACGGCCGAGCACCGTAGTGCGCATGCCCTTGTCCCAGCTATTGCATAACGCACACGGTCGAGCACCGTAGTGCGCATGCCCCTGTCCCAGCTATTGCATAGCGCACACGGCCGAGCACCGTAGTGCGCATGCCCCTGTGCGCATGCCCCTGTCCCAGCTATTGCATAGCGCACACGGCCGAGCACCGTAGTGCGCATGCCCTCGTCCCAGCTATTGCATAGCGCACACGGCCGAGCACCGTAGTGCGCATGCCCTCGTCCCAGCTATTGCATAGCGCACACGGCCGAGCACCGTAGTGCGCATGCCCTTGTCCCAGCTATTGCCTAGCGCACACGGCCGAGCACCGTAGTGCGCATGCCCTCGTCCCAGCTATTGCCTAGCGCACACAGCCGAGCACCGTAGTGCGCATGCCCCTGTCCCAGCTATTGCATAGCGCACACGGTCGAGCACCGTAGTGCGCATGCCCCAGTCCCAGCTATTGCATAGCGCACACGGCCGAGCACCGTAGTGCGCATGCCCTTGTCCCAGCTATTGCCTAGCGCACACGGCCGAGCACCGTAGTGCGCATGCCCCTGTCCCAGCTATCATATAGTGCGCATCAGTGCGCACGGCCAATCGAGGCGGCGCACAACCATGGCCGAGCAGAGGCACATGTGCGCACCTCCTCGGACAAGGCCGAGCAGTAGTGCACACTATTGCACACTGCCTAAGGTCTAGTGCGCATCAGTGCGCACGGCCAATCGAGGCTGCGCACACCCATGGCCGAGCAGAGGCACATGTGCGCACCTCCTCGGACAAGGCCGAGCAGTAGTGCACACTATTGCACACTGCCTAAGGTCCAGTGCGCATCAGTGCGCACGGCCAATCGAGGTTGCGCACACCCATGGCCGAGCAGAGGCACATGTGCGCACCTCCTCGGACAAGGCCGAGCAGTAGTGCACACTATTGCACACTGCCTAAGGTCTAGTGCGCATTAGTGCGCACGGCCAATCGAGGCTGCGCACACCCATGGCCGAGCAGAGGCACATGTGCGCACCTCCTCGGACAAGGCCGAGCAGTAGTGCACACTATTGCACACTGCCTAAGGTCCAGTGCGCATCAGTGCGCACGGCCAATCGAGGTTGCGCACACCCATGGCCGAGCAGAGGCACATGTGCGCACCTCCTCGGACAAGGCCGAGCAGTAGTGCACACTATTGCACACTGCCTAAGGTCCAGTGCGCATCAGTGCGCACGGCCAATCGAGGTTGCGCACACCCATGGCCGAGCAGAGGCACATGTGCGCACCTCCTCGGACAAGGCCGAGCAGTAGTGCACACTATTGCACACTGCCTAAGGTCCAGTGCGCATCAGTGCGCACGGCCAATCGAGGTTGCGCACACCCATGGCCGAGCAGAGGCACATGTGCGCACCTCCTCGGACAAGGCCGAGCAGTAGTGCACACTATTGCACACTGCCTAAGGTCCAGTGCGCATCAGTGCGCACGGCCAATCGAGGTTGCGCACAACCATGGCCGAGCAGAGGCACATGTGCGCACCTCCTCGGACAAGGCCGAGCAGTAGTGCACACTATTGCACACTGCCTAAGGTCCAGTGCGCATCAGTGCGCACGGCCAATCGAGGCTGCGCACACCCATGGCCGAGCAGAGGCACATGTGCGCACCTCCTCGGACAAGGTCGAGCAGTAGTGCACACTATTGCACACTGCCTAAGGTCCAGTGCGCACGGCCAATCGAGGCTGCGCACACCCATGGCCGAGCAGAGGCACATGTGCGCACCTCCTCGGACAAGGCCGAGCAGTAGTGCACACTATTGCACACTGCCTAAGGTCCAGTGCGCATCAGTGCGCACGGCCAATCGAGGCTGCGCACACCCATGGCCGAGCAGAGGCACATGTGCGCACCTCCTCGGACAAGGCCGAGCAGTAGTGCACACTATTGCACACTGCTTAAGGTCCAGTGCGCATCAGTGCGCACGGCCAATCGAGGCTGCGCACACCCATGGCCGAGCAGAGGCACATGTGCGCACCTCCTCGGACACGGCCGAGCAGTAGTGCACACTATTGCACACTGCCTATGGTCTAGTGCGCATCAGTGCGCACGGCCAATCGAGGCTGCGCACACCCATGGCCGAGCAGAGGCACATGTGCGCACCTCCTCGGACACGGCCGAGCAGTAGTGCACACTATCGCACACTGCCTAAGGTCCAGTGCGCATCAGTGCGCACGGCCAATCGAGGCTGCGCACACCCATGGCCGAGCAGAGGCACATGTGCGCACCTCCTCGGACAAGGTCGAGCAGTAGTGCACACTATTGCACACTGCCTAAGGTCCAGTGCGCATCAGTGCGCACGGCCAATCGAGGCTGCGCACACCCATGGCCGAGCAGAGGCACATGTGCGCACCTCCTCGGACAAGGTCGAGCAGTAGTGCACACTATTGCACACTGCCTAAGGTCCAGTGCGCACGGCCAATCGAGGCTGCGCACACCCATGGCCGAGCAGAGGCACATGTGCGCACCTCCTCGGACAAGGCCGAGCAGTAGTGCACACTATTGCACACTGCCTAAGGTCCAGTACGCATCAGTGCGCACGGCCAATCGAGGTTGCGCACACCCATGGCCGAGCAGAGGCACATGTGCGCACCTCCTCGGACAAGGCCGAGCAGTAGTGCACACTATTGCACACTGCCTAAGGTCCAGTGCGCATCAGTGCGCACGGCCAATCGAGGCTGCGCACAACCATGGCCGAGCAGAGGCACATGTGCGCACCTATTCGGACAAGGCCGAGCAGTAGTGCACACTATTGCACACTGCCTAAGGTCTAGTGCGCATCAGTGCGCACGGCCAATCGAGGCTGCGCACACCCATGGCCGAGCAGAGGCACATGTGCGCACCTCCTCGGACAAGGCCGAGCAGTAGTGCACACTATTGCACACTGCCTAAGGTCCAGTGCGCATCAGTGCGCACGGCCAATCGAGGTTGCGCACACCCATGGCCGAGCAGAGGCACATGTGCGCACCTCCTCGGACAAGGCCGAGCAGTAGTGCACACTATTGCACACTGCCTAAGGTCCAGTGCGCATCAGTGCGCACGGCCAATCGAGGTTGCGCACACCCATGGCCGAGCAGAGGCACATGTGCGCACCTCCTCGGACAAGGCCGAGCAGTAGTGCACACTATTGCACACTGCCTAAGGTCCAGTGCGCATCAGTGCGCACGGCCAATCGAGGTTGCGCACAACCATGGCCGAGCAGAGGCACATGTGCGCACCTCCTCGGACAAGGCCGAGCAGTAGTGCACACTATTGCACACTGCCTAAGGTCCAGTGCGCATCAGTGCGCACGGCCAATCGAGGCTGCGCACACCCATGGCCGAGCAGAGGCACATGTGCGCACCTCCTCGGACAAGGTCGAGCAGTAGTGCACACTATTGCACACTGCCTAAGGTCCAGTGCGCACGGCCAATCGAGGCTGCGCACACCCATGGCCGAGCAGAGGCACATGTGCGCACCTCCTCGGACAAGGCCGAGCAGTAGTGCACACTATTGCACACTGCCTAAGGTCCAGTGCGCATCAGTGCGCACGGCCAATCGAGGCTGCGCACACCCATGGCCGAGCAGAGGCACATGTGCGCACCTCCTCGGACAAGGCCGAGCAGTAGTGCACACTATTGCACACTGCTTAAGGTCCAGTGCGCATCAGTGCGCACGGCCAATCGAGGCTGCGCACACCCATGGCCGAGCAGAGGCACATGTGCGCACCTCCTCGGACACGGCCGAGCAGTAGTGCACACTATTGCACACTGCCTATGGTCTAGTGCGCATCAGTGCGCACGGCCAATCGAGGCTGCGCACACCCATGGCCGAGCAGAGGCACATGTGCGCACCTCCTCGGACACGGCCGAGCAGTAGTGCACACTATCGCACACTGCCTAAGGTCCAGTGCGCATCAGTGCGCACGGCCAATCGAGGCTGCGCACACCCATGGCCGAGCAGAGGCACATGTGCGCACCTCCTCGGACAAGGCCGAGCAGTAGTGCACACTATTGCACACTGCCTAAGGTCCAGTGCGCATCAGTGCGCACGGCCAATCGAGGTTGCGCACACCCATGGCCGAGCAGAGGCACATGTGCGCACCTCCTCGGACAAGGCCGAGCAGTTGTGCACACTATTGCACACTGCCTAAGGTCCAGTGCGCATCAGTGCGCACGGCCAATCGAGGCTGCGCACACCCATGGCCGAGCAGAGGCACATGTGCGCACCTCCTCGGACAAGGTCGAGCAGTAGTGCACACTATTGCACACTGCCTAAGGTCCAGTGCGCATCAGTGCGCACGGCCAATCGAGGCTGCGCACACCCATGGCCGAGCAGAGGCACATGTGCGCACCTCCTCGGACAAGGTCGAGCAGTAGTGCACACTATTGCACACTGCCTAAGGTCCAGTGCGCACGGCCAATCGAGGCTGCGCACACCCATGGCCGAGCAGAGGCACATGTGCGCACCTCCTCGGACAAGGCCGAGCAGTAGTGCACACTATTGCACACTGCCTAAGGTCCAGTACGCATCAGTGCGCACGGCCAATCGAGGTTGCGCACACCCATGGCCGAGCAGAGGCACATGTGCGCACCTCCTCGGACAAGGCCGAGCAGTAGTGCACACTATTGCACACTGCCTAAGGTCCAGTGCGCATCAGTGCGCACGGCCAATCGAGGCTGCGCACAACCATGGCCGAGCAGAGGCACATGTGCGCACCTATTCGGACAAGGCCGAGCAGTAGTGCACACTATTGCACACTGCCTAAGGTCTAGTGCGCATCAGTGCGCACGGCCAATCGAGGCTGCGCACACCCATGGCCGAGCAGAGGCACATGTGCGCACCTCCTCGGACAAGGCCGAGCAGTAGTGCACACTATTGCACACTGCCTAAGGTCCAGTGCGCATCAGTGCGCACGGCCAATCGAGGCTGCGCACACCCATGGCCGAGCAGAGGCACATGTGCGCACCTCCTCGGACAAGGCCGAGCAGTAGTGCACACTATTGCACACTGCCTAAGGTCCAGTGCGCATCAGTGCGCACGGCCAATCGAGGCTGCGCACACCCATGGCCGAGGAGATGGATTGCTCCACACGTCCTCGGTCCATTATCTTCAAAGTCCGAGGAGATGGATTGCTCCACAAGTCCTCGACCCATTATCTTCAAAGTCCGAGGAGATGGATTGCTCCACAAGTCCTCGGCCCATTATCTTCAAAGTCCGAGGAGATGGATTGCTCCACAAGTCCTCGGCCATTATCTTCAAAGTCCGAGGAGATGGATTGCTCCACAAGTCCTCGGCCCATTATCTTCAAAGTCCGAGGAGATGGATTGCTCCACACGTCCTCGGCCCATTATCTTCAAAGTCCGAGGAGATGGATTGCTCCACAAGTCCTCGGCCCATTATCTTCAAAGTCCGAGGAGATGGATTGCTCCACAAGTCCTCGGCCCATTATCTTCAAAGTCCGAGGAGATGGATTGCTCCACAAGTCCTCGGCCCATTATCTTCAAAGTCCGAGGAGATGGATTGCTCCACAAGTCCTCGGCCCATTATCTTCAAAGTCCGAGGAGATGGATTGCTCCACACGTCCTCGGCCCATTATCTTCAAAGTCCGAGGAGATGGATTGCTCCACAAGTCCTCGGCCCATTATCTTCAAAGTCCGAGGAGATGGATTGCTCCACAAGTCCTCGGCCATTATCTTCAAAGTCCGAGGAGATGGATTGCTCCACAAATCCTCGGCCCATTCTCTTTAAGGTCCGAGGCGATGGATTGCTCCACTTGTCCTCGGACTCAGGGTGTTCTTGGCCGAGGTGATGGATTGTTCCACAAGTCCTCGGCCCATTCTCTTCAAGGTCCGAGGAGATGGATTGCTCCACTTGTCCTCGGACCCCTGGTATTCTTGGCCGAGGAGATGGATTGCTCCACAAGTCCTCGGCCCATTATCTTCAAAGTCCGAGGAGATGGATTGCTCCACAAGTCCTCGGCCCATTCTCTTCAAGGTCCGAGGAGATGGATTGCTCCACTTGTCCTCGGACCCCTGGTATTTTTGGCCGAGGAGATGAATTGCTCCGCAAGTCCTCGGCCCATTCTCTTCAAGGTCCGAGGAGATGGATTGCTCCACTTGTCCTCGGACCCCTGGTATTTTTGGCCGAGGAGATGAATTGCTCCGCAAGTCCTCAGCCCATTATCTTCAAAGTCCGAGGAGATGGATTGCTCCAATTGTCCTCGGACCCATACTGTTCTTGGCCAAGGAGATGAGCCGTTCCACAAGTCCTCGGCCCATTCTCTTTTGCCTTAAAGCGCATCTTCGATCCCGACATCTTATCTCCACAGATGAACAAATGCCAACCCAGTTAGGCTACTTCCTTAACCACAGTGTTGCACTTAAGGAAGTGGGGGGCCTCTGATACTGCCAAAATACACATTTCCAATAAGAAGACGACACGTGGATCATCTTGACTCCAGGCCACAAGAAGACACGCGGAAGAACCAGGCTCGGACAGTTGGGCCTCCAAGTCATGACCGCCCTTCAGGGCATCATTGCCCCCCAGCTGGGCCTCCACATCACCACCGCCCTCCAGGCCATCATTACCTCCAGGTCATGACAGCCCTTCAGGGCATCATTGCCCCCAGCTGGGCCTCCACGTCACCACCGCCCTCCAGGCCATCATTACCCAACCAAGTTGGGACGTCAGGTCGTCAAACCGCCTTAACGCATAAATGACTCCAGAGCAAGCCAGCAAGGCAAAGCCCTAACGGACGGTCCCCAGCCACCTAGCTGGGCCTCCTAGGCATCATTACCCAACCCAGTTGGGACAACATATCACTGCCGCCCTAGGCCAAATGCCGCCTTCGAAGCCCTATAAAAAGGGTTAGGTATACACTCCAAAGCCCCAACTTTTTGCTCAACTGAAAAAGGGAGCGCTCATCCCCTACATATTTTTGCTCTGACTCTAACTAAAGCTTCGGAGCATCCTCGGAGGCACCCCCTCCGGCGACCCCCTAGCTCACCTTCCTCTCCCTGTGCAGATACGTCTGAGTCCTAGCCTCCAGCTCAACAAAACACATTTTTGGCATCAACAAGATGAATGAAGAAGGAGATGGACGTTGTCGTTGAAATCAGTTCAATAATGAAAGGGAAACTTACTTGCAATTGCCACTTGGGTGTTCAATCTTGCCTTGGAAATGCAAAAGGAAAATCTAGGATCTTCAATCTTCTGCGATGGGCTTGTGGATCTTCAAAATTTCACGAGCAGTTGGAAACCTTGCAAGGTTTTCATCTTCTATTTCCAATGGCGAACATGAGTTGAGTGCTCGTAAGAATTAAGGTAAGTATAAATGAATAAGGTTGATTTCTCTGGTGTGGCCGTTGTAAGGGTAAAAATGGGCTTTTCCCGTTTAAAATCCAAGTTGGAACAAATTTTGACCAAATCCATAACTGTTGACTAAGGGAACATCTAACGGAAGGAGGTAAGTGTTCTATAAATTTAAGACTATGCATACAAAAAACAGAGGTAACTCTGATTTTAAAAAATAGAGGGATGTAATGAGGAGTTTCACTAAATCTTAGGGATATAAATGTATTTTTTTCTTGTTAAAATTGTGTTAAAAGTGTTGTTAAATCAAGTTGTAAAAATTGTTATATTTGGTTGATAAATTTTTAAAGTGCTTTTTGATGTAGGGGATAATTCCCTCTCCAATAACATATAGACACATGTCAAATCTCTAGGGGCATAATAGTAATTTGATAACCTTGACAGAATGACCAATCTCTCATCAACACGTGGCGAAGGGTATAAAGATAATTTCATACCAAGTGAGTCGATACCACTCCGTTATTCCAGCCCATAGATAAACTTCCACTGCTAGTAGATAAGAAGAACGTTATTCTTATTGCAAGACTAGAGTTATTCTCCTAATCGAACTATGCTCCGCCACACTATAAATCCAAACATTAAAAGGTACGAACACTTTTTTACATACAGCTCTTAGCTCAATAGCTCTCATTATTCACCAAAAGCCTAGTCTAACTTAGGCATCAGAGATTCCCCAGGAGGCACACTCTCTCCAATCTTCCGATGACTTTAGGTTTTTCCTCGTTTTGTATGTACAGGTTTCGCTCCCCAGCTATTCAGGATCCAAACAGATTTTCAACATCAACAAATTAGCGCTAGAAGGAGGGCCTTTCTTTTATTGAAGAGTTAAGAACTTACTTGTTACCATGTCGCCTAAGAGTACTGTCGGAAGTAGTCTAGTTACCACATAAGCATCCACTCGCCATCAACTGGTCAACCCACACCTTCCTGTTATCTCAAAACACGTTAGCTCTGAGCGTGATAATGAGCCATCTGATGGGTGCACTGGATATGATCCTTAACCTGACCTGATAGGACTCAGGCCCCAAGAAAATCAAGAAGCTCTGCTTGCCTTGCATCCTATTATCCCTCAAGTCTAGGAGCAATTCCAAGAACTTACCCGACTTGTCACTGATCTTGCCATCAAGGTAAGGGGAAGAGCTCGTTACTCCACGCCTCCACCCCCCTCACAACGAAGCTCTCACCAGAGGACGTAACTTGAACATAGTAAGACCACTGATAGCCACTCCATGATTAGATCATCCTCGTGTGTCAAGGTAAAATCCCGAGATAACTCAACTTCCAGGTTTTCTTCCAAGGTTAGAACCCGAGGCCACTCAACTTCCAAAAACCACACCGACCTGGACAAAATATTGGAGGACATGGATCAAAAGATAAATGAAGCCTTCAAGGTAAGGAACACCAACGTTTTGGATGGCCTCAGCTCAAAAGATCCACCTTTTACTCAGGAGGTCCTCAAAGCCCTTCTCCCTCGACATTTCTAAATGCCAGTTATCAAGGCATATGATGGTACGACAAACCTAGTATATCACCTTTAACACTACAAAACCACCATGATGCTGCATCACCATCCTGATGCTGTTATGTGCAGAGTGTTTCATTTGACCTTAGAAAAGGCTGCAAACACCTGGTATAGCCACCTCAAGCCCGACAGTATTGGCTCATTCAAAGAGCTAAGCCGTGTTTTCGCAGCACACTTCTTAAGTAGCAAAGAACCTCAGAGGACCTCACAAAGCCTTTTCAGTATCATTCAACGCAGAGAAGAAAAGCTTCGGGAATATATCTCCCGGTTCAATGCGGCAGCCTGGGAAATTCTTGATCTTGACCCATCTGTCCAGACCTTGGCCTTCCAGAATGGGCTCAAGTCAAGAACCTTTAACTTCAAGCTGACCAAGTACCCTCCTAAGGATATGAATGATATCCTAGCCCGGGCCAAGGAATACATGATCGTAGAATATGATCAGGTACTTAGGAGAGAAAGAGAAGGGGGATGGAAAAGAGAAAGAGGGATACCAATGAATCCAGTGATAATTCCACCAAAAAATCTCGCTCGGAGGGGAGAGCAAGAGTCCCTTCTAACTTTAAGAGTTTCACCCCGCTAAATGCCTCCGAGACAAAGTACTTATGAATATCCAAGACCGAGATCTCCTCCGTTGGCCTCCAAGACCCTTCTATCTAAGTGGAAATTGAGATAAGTAGTGCTACTTCCTTAAGGATAATGGTCATGACACTGAGGAGTGTCATGCCCTCAAACAGTAGATCGAATCCCCCATTCAAATGGGGTAGTTAAAAGAATATGTTTGACTTCGCCAAGTTCAGGAATACGAAGATCGTTCTCGGCGCCCATACCGACAAACCACAGAAAGGTCATATCGAGGACGTCAAAGCCCCAAGAGGAGCCCTAGGTCGAGTCCTAGAAAACTAACCCAAGGAGAAAGACGCCCCCATAATGACCAAGGGCACACTACTACGGTTATTGGGACTATTAAAACTATCTTTGGAGGGCCGATTACAAGAGGACAGTCCATCCATAAGAGAAAAGCGTACACTAGTTGGTAGCATCGGTTAGTGCACCTCATAAACAGGTCAAGACACACCAGGTAATATCTTTTATAGATGAAGGCTTAGAAGGAATACAAATGCCACATGACAATGATGTGGTTATCTCCCTCCTCATTGCTAACTATAATGTTGAGCGGGTTCTAGTGGATAACGAGAGCTCAGCGAACATCTTTTTCTATGAGGCCTTCTAAGAGATGAAGCTAAGGGATGACTTGCTCAGGCCAATATCATCTCCTCTATATGGCTTCTCGGTAACACCAGTATTTTCTGAAAGAAGTATAGTTCTCCTAGTCACTACAGTAACCCCACCTTAACTCACTACTGTCCAAACTAAATTTCTGGTGGTGAAACACCCATCATCGTATAATGTGATACTTGGGAGACTAATCCTTAATGAGATTAGGGTAGTAGTTTCCATATATCATTGGAAGGTAAAGTTCTCTATCAAGGAAGGCATGGGGGAACTCCGAGGCAATCAAATAATCTCCCAGTCGTGCTATTTAAACTTCATCAAAGGCTAGAGAAAAGTTGAAGCCTTGCCCTTAGAAATAAAGGACCTGAGAGATGAACTTAAGAGCCCGTAAGGCCAACCAGAAGAAAAACTCATCGTTATCCCTTTGAATGAAAGAGAGTCAAAGACCGTACAGATCGACTCCAACCTCTTTGAAGACATCAAGGAATCCTTGATCTCTTTCCTTCGAAAGAATCAGGACCTTTTCGCCTGGTCAACTTCTGACATGCCCGAGATCGATCCTGGGGTTATTGTCCACCGACTGAATGTTAACCCAAACTATAGGCCGATAGTCCAAAAGAAGAGAACATTTGATCCTGAATGACAGAGCACCATAAAGGAGGCAGTAGATAAGCTCCTAGTGACTGATTTTATTCAAGAAATCGACTACCTAGGGTGGATCACCAATGTGGTGATGGTCAAGAAGGCCAATGGTAAATGGAGGATTTGTATCAATTTTACAGATTTAAATAAGGCCTACCCATAAGATAGTTTTTCCTTGCATTGGATAGACCAGTTGGTAGACGCCACCTTTGGACATGAGTTGCTTAGCTTTATGGATGCATACTCTGGATATAATCAAATTTTAATGCATAGGCATGATCAAAGGCTAGTTAACAAGATCTTCAAGGAGCAAATCGAAAAAAATATGGAGGTCTACATTAATGACATGTTAGTTAAAAGTATTAGCGCCAAGGATCACAAGTCTAGTCTAGATAAGGCTTTTGGAATACTTCACCGTTACCAAATAAGGCTGAATCCAATCAAATGTGCTTTCGGAGTCACATCAGAAAAGTTTTAGGGTTTTATGGTAACACAACGGGGAATAGAGGCTAACCATGAGATGATAAAAGCAATAATGGACATGACACCCCCTTAGAACGTCAAAGAAGTGCAAAGGTTGATCGGGCGAGTAGCGGTACTTGGCCGCTTTATGTCTAAATATGCCGAAAGGTGCCTACCTTTCTTTGAAGCCGTCAGGAAAGCTAAGAATTTTACTTGGGGTGAAGACTATTAGAAAGCCTTTGAGGAACTAAAAGAATATTTGAGTTCACCTCCGCTCCTAACTAAACCCATCACAGGGGAGGGGCTCTTCCTCTATATATCTACAAGACAAGACATAGTAGCCTCAGTCTTAATTTGAAAAGATGCTAGGATGCAAAGACCCATTTATTATGTTAGTCTAATCTTTCACGACGCAGAGACATAGTATCTCCTGATTGAAAAAAGGGCGTACGCCCTCCTAATCACCATCTAGAAACTCATGCCATATTTTCAAGCGCACAACATTATCATCCTTACTGACCAACCTCTTCGAAAAGTTCTCCACAAGCCCGACATTTCCAAAAGGCTGGTCAAATGGCCCATTGAACTTAGAGAATTAGATATCCGATAGAAGTCTCGAAAAACCATTAAAGTACAGGCCCTAGCAGAAACAACTTTCTCCAATATCCCCGTCGAAGTCCAAACTCTCTAACAAGCTGAGCTAATGCCAAGCTAGACGTTATATGTGGATGGCTCCTCCAATAGTATTGGAAATGGGGCTGGCCTTATTCTCAATAGCCCTGAGGGGTTCACAATCGAGTATGCTCGAGTATGCCTTAAGATTCAGATTTAAGGCCTCAAACAACTACGTTGAATATAAAGCATTAAGTGTTGGAATGAAACTCGCCAAAGCATTAGCCGCTGAAACTTTAGAAGCCTACACTGACTCACAGTTGGTGGTGAACCAAATGACTGATGAGTATAAGGTCATGGGTGTAAAGATATCAAGATATCTCGAAAAGGCTCGCGAGCTTGCAGCAACCTTCAAGAGATTCCAAATAACCTAAGTGCCTCTAATAGAAAAGACAAAGGTAGACGCCTTAGCCCGACTTGCCTCCTCCAGACACACTGATTTTGCTCAAGTAGTCTACTTAGAAACTCTCTCCACTCCAAGCATAGATGAAGCACCAGTTATGTCACTTGTTAAGGAAAAAACTTGGATGGACTTGATTCTCCGGTACTTAAAAGATGGTATACTCCCTGATCAGAAGAGTGAGGCCAAGAAACTTATCTCTCGAGCCTCGCAATACACTGTCATTGACAAACAACTGTATAAAAAAGGTCTCACCACTCTTTATCTAAAATGCTTAGGGACCACTGATGCAGACTACGCTCTCAGGGAAGTTCACTAGGGGATATGTAGCAATCACCTTGGAGGTCAAGCATTAGCCTTCAAGATACTTTTCCGTGGTTAGTACTGGTCGCAAATGAGTCACGACGCGACTGAGATGGTCAAGAAGTGTAAGGCTTGTTAAGAACATGCCTTTATACCCTAACGACCAACTAGTCTTCTCCCTTTTTCTATGTGTTGAATGGATATCCTTGATCCTTTCCAGGAAGCACAACGACAAAAGAAACATCTAATAGTGCCCATCGATTATTTTACTAAGTGGGTAGAGGCTGAACCTCTTATCAGCATCTCCGACTATTAGATTTGGGGATTGTTTGGAAGAGTATTATTTACAGATTTGGCATACCTAGGATATTGGTCACCAACAATGGCACATAGTTTGATAGCGCCCTGTTTAAGTCTTTCTGCCAAGATCTCCAGATTGAATAGAGGTTTTCCTTGGTAGGCTACCCCCAAGCCAACGGACAGGCCGAGGTAACCAACAGAACCCTCCTACAAGGAATCAAGAAAAAGATTAATGATACCAACAAACAGTGGATCAACCATATTTGGAATGTTCTTTGGGCCTATTGAACCACCACCCGAACTCCCACCGGAGAAACTTTGTTCTTCTTGGCTTATGGATCCGAGCCTGTCATTCCCCTCTAAATAGAGACGCTATCAATACGAATACAAAGCTTTGATGAAGCCAATAACGAAGAGGCCTTCAAAAGGAACATAAATTTGATTGACGAGGTCAAGGATAGAGCCCAGATCAAAATCGCCGCCTAGCACCAGAGGATATTGAGGTATTACAACTCCTGAGTCTGAAAGAGAACCTTTAGACTGCGTGACCTGGTTTTGAGGAAAAATGAAGTATCTCACCCTTAGAAGACTGGAAAACTCCTCTCAAACTGGGAAGTTCCTTATCGCATCAAAAGGATTTTTCAAGCTGGTATGTTTGAACTCGAAGACTTGGATGGCAAGCCAATACCCCAGACTTGGAACATCGAAAATCTCCGCAAGTTTTATCAGTAGAACTCATAACTCTTCCAACTTTTAGAATTTCTCCCGTTGTTATCAATAAAAGATGGGCTCCATCAGTAGCTATTTAGTTTATGTAAGCTTCTAGTGTTATCAATAAAGTAGACTAAGATCTTTTTCAAAATTATTCATGATTTTTAATAAAGGCTTAAGGCCCCTCACCCTTAGATAAAGACCAAGAAGGAAGCTTCGATCTCTTTTTCCTTCTCACTTTTATCTCAAACTAATAAAAAAAATAGAAACAGTAAAAGATAGATTACTCGAAAAAGGAAAGATCTCCATTAACTTGAATTTTTTTTTTGTATAAAGGCACTGATAGGCCTAACAGTACAAAAGTTTTTTTAAACAGAAAACAAGAAAAAAAGCCCTTATTCACCACTATGTTCTTATTATCTTCTCCCGTGGATTACGCCAAGGTCTAGACCTCCTCTTCCTCATCCCTCTTGACATCTTCACCAACTATGGTCTCTTCGTCAGGGGATCAAGTGTAGAGAAATCATGCTCTAGGTACCTCTTCTCAGCCTTCTTGATGGCCTCCTCAAAACCAGTCAAGTAAAAGACCTAGAAGACTTATTCACGGCCTCTTTAAACTCCTGTGACTTTTGAAACGAGGCCATAACTCTATCGACGACTTCCTTCACTGCTGCCTGCCTCTCTTGGGCCATCCTAGCCACCTCAACCTCTGCTAAATCTTTCTAGGCTCTGGCTCTCTCCATCTCAACCACGGTAGCCCTTAGGTCCTCTATCCTCTTGTGCAGGTCGAGACAACGGCGAGTGAGGACATCGATAGCCATGATCGTCTAAAGAAACAGAAAATAAGAAAGATACAAGTTAATAACCCTCGAATCTGAATAAGTAAGAAGGATAATGGAGAAAGGGATACTTTAGAGGCCATGTCTTCCACTACCCTAGCAAGAGCTTTAATGGACTTTTCCCCTAGTCTGACAAAATCTTGAGGAGGGATGCCTCGATCTAGGTGCTACCATGCGATCTTGGAACTCCTAAATATTGAGTCCATGACCTTCTCACACCAGTTAGGCCTCAAGACTTCATGGGGCGCGACTAAGGCATGAGGAGAAGCAGAGGCAATGGTTGGGAAGGAGGAGGAGGTGGAGTAGCAGGACGAGGAGTGGTGCTTTGAACCTCGATTGGGGCAAGAGGAACCTCTAGAGCTTGCCTTTTAGCTACCTTCTTTTTCTTTGAAGGTTGACTCCCCGAGCCAGATGTTTTCTCTTTCCTCTACCTCCTTGCCTCTTTTTGAGCTTCTTTCACTGCATCCATTTCTGCAAAAGAAAGAGGGTATAAGTACATATAGCATAACAATAAGAGAAAAATATTAGGTAAGAAGGCTTGAATCTTCCTTCTCCTCTGGAGCATCTAGGCACAGCCCAAGCTTGGCTAACTCCAAATTCTTGCATAAAATTCCAACATCTATTTGGCCACCCAACATTTTACTCACTGTGTCCAGTTCATGCCTTAGGAGGTTTGGTTTTTTATTTAGCCTCACCAAGTCCATGTCCCATTTCAGAGGAACTTCAAAGCTCTTATCACTATGAATATAAAAGAATGTTTCCTTCCACTCCTTGATGGAAGAGGGTTTCTTCTTCAATAGTTCTTTCTTTTCCCTTGAACTAAAAGTTACCCAGCTGTTCTCCTGGTGTTTACTAACTTGGAACAAGGACTTGACGACATTAAGGTTCATCACCGCCTTCGCCTTCGTGCATACGTATATAAAGGCCATAATAAAGCACATAGAATTGGGCACCAGTTGGCATAAGGCTATACCATAGTAGTTAAGGATGGTATGAAAGAATGGGTGAAGTTGAAACCTAACCTCAGCCTTGAGATAATGGGTATAGACACACAACTCAAAGGGATCTCATTCTCTTATACACGCTCTCAAACTCTAGTGTTCCTAAGATTATATTCCTCGGGGATCCTATATACGGTTCTAAGTACTTCTAGATCTTCTTCTTCCAGTTTATTCACATAGGATTTGGCACAAAGGATCTGATTCTCCCTCCCCTCCTCACCCAAGTCCTCTTTGAGTTCTGTGCAGGCATGGTTACCCTCTGAGGATGAAGAAGATCCTTCTCCTCATAAAGTACCAGTGCTTGGGATCTGACCAAGGTGCTACTGACCTTGATCTCCCTGAAGTTTTCTCCCTTACCCCCACTGCCAGTCCTGCTATCATTGCTACTCATACTGTCATCACTACTCCTACTTTCATCACTACTTCTACTATCATCGCTACTCTTATTACTAGGACAACCTTTATCACTACTAGAAAACATTGAGAAAAGAGGATAGAACTTACCAAAAAAGTTTGTGAACTGCAAGGATGATTCTCCAAATAGACTCTGAAGCTTCACTGACTCTGAACTCTTCCTTCCTACAACTTCGAAACTCCATGAAACTTTACCCTCAGAAAGACTCCGAGCTCTTCCTCTCTTAAAATCCGAGCACTCTCAAAGATTTTTCTATATCGCAAATGAGTGAAGTGAAGAGCAAAGAAGGTCCTCACTCCCTTATAAAGAAGTTCTCCATAGCCAATGTTGATTCAAACAAGGAAGAATTAGTTGTTACAGTTGTAGACACTTATAACGAAGCAGTGTATAGCCCCTATTTCACAAAAAAAAAAGGAGACACATCATTTTCCCTTATCAAACGCCACTCTCCTTAAAAGCTATCTTAACCCAAAGCTGTCTTACCCCAGCAGTTAAAAAAACATGCCCTTAAAAAACATTATAGATGCTTCGGAATACACCCAATGACTCGGACTAGAGGAAACCAGCCCATGATTATGGGCCCTGAAAAGCCAAAATAAGTCAACCTTTTATTGTGGGCCCGTAATATAGGAGAACTCGATCCAACCCAAAGACTAAACATGATCCACACTACATAATTCATCTCACAAATGTACAAGATAAACCCTTCGGGGGTAATCTCTAAGCTCGGAGCAGTTTGACAGGGTGTCAACTCCTTAGAGGGTAATCTCCAAACTCTGAGAAAATTGATGGATTATCAACTCCTCGGAGGCAGTCTCCAAACTCTGAGCAGTTTGAAAGAGTGTCAACTCCTCGGAGGTAGTCTCTAAACTCTGAACAGTTTGACAGAGTGTCAACTCTTCGGAGGTAGTCACCAAACTACGAGTAGTTTGACAAAGTGTCAACTCCTCAAAGGTAATCTCCAAACTACGAGCAAATTGATGGATTATCAACTCCTCGAAGGCAGTCTTCAAACTCCGAGCAGTTTGAAAGAGTGTCAACTCCTCGGAGGCAATATCCAAACTCTGAGTAGTTTGACAGAATGTCAACTCCTAGGAGGTAGTCTCCAAACTCCGAGTAGTTTGATAGTGTAATGACCCATCCCGGGTTAGCCATCCCCGAGACGGTGTCGTCATATTTTGAAATCCCAGCATAACACATATATGCAACAATATAAAAACAAAAGTCCACTGAAAATATATATACCTCAATCCTCAACCTCAACAGGGGAGTTACATTATTAATATCCCATCTGAAACAATATATACCACATATTATGCATGAATATCTACTATTTTTTTTCCATTAGTCTTAGGATTTAGACAACGAGACTTACAAATAATAACTCAGTCTGAATCTCAGGTCACAAATTTATCTTTCCCGCCTACTACATGAAATTATTTAACAATGAGAAGTGAGCTTCACAAGCTCAGTGCATTAAATTTACTAAAAGTACTCGATTTGTATACTTTTAGTTATATTCATTCATTGTTAAATCAGCATAATTAACCATCTATCTCTTCTCACAATCTAATTCAATAATTTATCAATTTCTCTTAATAAATAAATTATCAGTCTATCATCTTTCTATACATATATCTCATATATTTTATCAATTTAATATCATCATAAAGTTCACATCATACAAACAATCAATAATATTATTCTTTATTATATCATCATTTGTATTTATTTATCATCAAAATTGTCTCATTATGAGACTCATCTATCTATCAATCATTTTATAATCAAAACTGATTCTTTAGCATCTCAGCCATTATTAATGAATATTAAAAACAAATATAATGCATGAATTTAAATTATCTTTCCTTTTTTCTCATCGGATCATTTCATATTATCAGCTAGGAACGTCTTCCCACATGTCGACATGTTTCAGCCAGACCAGCTGCCTTCCTGTTCTACCCTTTTATAGATATGAGCAATAACATGTAAGCAAAGCATACATCAAAGTATTCAATTCAACAATCTAGCTCTTTCTCAAAATTATTATTTTTATCATATTTATTAAATTGTCTCCTCATGTATCATATAAAATTTTCAATCATATTTTCAGAAATTTCATATAATTTCTTAGCATATTTTTCATTAATCCGTTCTTTTTTTAAAATATAAATTCTTATATAATTAATTTTCAACATATTATTTAATCTCTAATAAATAAATCAATCAATTATCATATATAACAGAACATACATCATTCAATCAATATAATTCAACAGTTTATTCAAATATCATAAATTCATATTTTTATTGGTCTCGATTACTAAAAGTAAATCTAACTCACCACGTAGCACTTAAAGCTACTATTGGATCACCTCCTTGCCTTTCTTACTCCTTTCAACAATTTCTTGAGATTGTTGATCACCAAAACCTAATCATAAACTTTTATAAATCTTACTATTTCATAACTTAACTCAAACAATATAATTACTTAGTTACGAGTCTTATTGAAAATTTACCTCAAATATGATGGAATCTTGCTATTGTAATTGGATAACTTTAACTATCTCTAATATTGGAGAAATTTTCTTTATAACTTTTTGCTAAGAAATTTGAATTGAAGAAAGAAAGAAACTAAACGGATTTGGAGGAAGTAAAGTCTCTGAGCTTTCAGAGACTTAAAAACTTCCATTTTTTTTTTTGCTTCACCGCTCAGGTACTTTTAACTTAACTCAAACAATATAATTATTTAGTTATGAGTCTTATTGAAAATTTACCTTAAATATGATGAAATCTTGTTAATGTAATTGGATGACTGTAACTATCTTTAATATTGGAGAAATTTTTTTTTATAACACTTTTGCTAAGAAATTTGAATTGAAAAAAGAAAAAAAAAGAAACGAGATTTGGAGGAAGTAAAGTCTCTGAGCTTTCAGAGACTTACAAACTTCCAAAGTTTTTTTTTGCTTCATCGCTCAATGACTTATAAATTCTTTTCGCCGCTTCACTGCTTTCACCGCTTTCACATGAAGTCTGCGATTTTTTTTAAATTACAATTTACATATTTGTCATCGGTTATTTACAATTCTTTCATCATTTAAAATTTATTGTTTTGCCATTACATAACTATAGTTTTGCCATTTACCCTTTCAAAAATCAAATTTTCATCTTTTTTTCCATCCAAAAATTTTATATTTTATTCCAATTTTTTAAATTATTTTCCTCAACTTTAGTTAATATTTTTCTTCAAAATTCTTTCATTTCAACTTCAAATTTCAAAAATTTTCAGTACTTTCTTTTTCAAAAATTTCTAACTCTTTCCAACAAAATTTTCAATATTATCTTTCAAATATTATTTCAAATCAATACTAAATCTTTCGTTAATGGATTATTTAATTCAATATAATATATGAAAAATTACTTCTTTACCTTTATTTTATGAACATGAGTACTACAATTCTACCCACCTTATAAAAATTTCGTCCCTGAAATTTCCCTACCTAACTCATGAAAAAGCTAGGGGTACTCTTTCCTCATTCTTGCCTCATGCTCCCAAGTAATTTCTTTATCATCATTGTTCTGCCATAACTCTTGAACTAAAGGAATAACTTTATTGCGCAAGACTTGTTACTTTCTGTCTAGAATTATAACTGGTACTTGCATAAAGGTCAAATCTTCCTGAAGTTCTACAACCTCACTCTAAATACAATGGGATTCATCATGTAAACACTTTCTCAAAAGTGAAGCATGAAACACATTGTGCACTTGCTTTAACTCTGGAGGCAAATCCAATCTATATGCTACTGGTCCAACTCTTTTAATCACCTCATATGGCCCCACAAATCTCGGACTCAACTTTCCTTTCTTTTTAAATCTCAATACACCCTTCCACGAAGATATCTTCAAATAGACTCAGTCACTAACTTGAAACTCAAGAGGTCATCTTCTATTATCAGCATATACCTTCTATCTGTTCTGTGTTGCTCTATGGTTCTCACTAACCAGTTTGATCCTCTCAGTAGTCAAATCTATCATTTTTGGACTAAATATCTTTCTTTCTCCAACTTCTTCCCAACATATTGAAGTTCTGCACCTTCTACCATAAAAAGCCTCAAATGATGCCATCCCAATACTAGCTTGATACTGATTATTGTATGCAAACTCGATCAAAGGTAAATAAGCATCCCAGCTCACTGAAAAACTCAATACACTTTCCCTCAGCATAAGGTCCAGTATTCCGATGATTTTCTTTGTCTACCCATCAGTTTGAGGATGAAAAGTGTACTAAACTGCAACTGTGTACCCATAGCTTTCTGAAAACCCCTCCAAAATCTAGAAGTAAATCTAGAATCTTTATCTGATACAATGCTATAAGGTACTCCATATAATCTCACAATCTCTACTATATACCATTCAATCAACTTTTCAGGACTCTATGTAGTTTTAATAGGAAGGAAACGTGAAGACTTAGAAAGTCTATCGACTATAACCCATACAACATCATGACCTCTCTAGGCACGGGGAAAACCAGAAACAAAATCTATACTCACATTCTCCCATGGCCATTCAGGTATCGGAAGAGGCTGTAATAAACCTGCTGGATGCATATTCTCAGACTTCACCTGCTGAAAAATTAAAAATCTAGAAATATACTCAGCTACATCCTTTTTAATCCTTGACCACCAATAATTCTGTCTCAACCCCCTGTACAACTTATTATAATCCAGGTGCAAAGAATACACAAAATCATGGGTCTCTCTTAGTATCTCCTTTCACTTCTCAACATCATTAGGAACACAAACTCTATGTACCAATACCACCATACTATCTTCTCTTATTCTAAACTCAGTCGGCTTTCTACTCAACACTTCCTGTTTAATCCTCTCTATCCCTTCATCTTTACTCTGTATCTATAACAAGCGATCAATAATAGAAGATTATACCACCATAATTGCCATCAATTATTCTCTATCACTGATACTCAACCATATTCTCATTTCTCTCATTTCTATCATCAAGCTAATATCATGACTCCCAATAGCAGCTAATCTCCTTGCAGACTTTCTACTCAATCCATCAGCTACTACATTAGCCTTTCCTGGATGATAATGAATTGTATAGTCATAGTCACTAATCAACTCCATCCACCTCATTTGCCTCAAATTCAACTCTCTCTGGGTAGGTAAATGAGTCAAACTTTTATGATCAATAAAAATTTCATAAGTGCCTCCATACAAATTATGTCTCCAAATCTTTAAGGCAAAAACTATGGCAGTCAATTCTAAATCATGGGCCGAGTAATTTCTCTTATGGTTCTTCAATTACCTAGAAGCATAGACTATAACTCTCCTATGCTACATCAACATACATCCCAACCCTTGATGCGATGCATCACTATATACCACAAATCCTTCATCACCAGAAGGAAGCACTAATATTAGAGCAGTAGTCAATTTCTTTTTCAACAGTTGGAAACTCTTCTCACATTCTTCTGACCACATAAAATTTACTTCCTTCCTAGTCAATGGTACAACAATAATAGAAAATTTTTAGATAAACCTCCTATAATAACCAGCCAACCCCAAAAAGCTTCTAATTTTAGTCACACTAGTTGGTCTTTCCCAATTCAGCACTGCCTCCACTTTCTGTGGGTCAACTGCTATACCATCTCCTGACACAACATGCCACAAGAAAGATATTTCATTCAACCAAAACTCACACTTAAAGAACTTTGCATATAATTTCTCTCTTCTCAGAATTTCCAACATTATCTCTAAATGTTGCACACAATCCTCTTCATTCTTGGAATATACTAGAATATCATCAATAAATATAATCATAAATCTATCCAAGAATGGTTTAAATACCTGATTCATTAGATCCATAAATGCTACAAGAGCAGTAGTCAACCCAAATGGCATCACAAGAGCAGTAGTCAATCTCTCTGCTGTCTCTAGGCCGTAATTGACCACCGCATCCTCTCTCACAGCTACTGATTCTCTACCTTTGCCCCACATACTCCCTGATCCACCAACTCTCTCCACCTGTTTTCTCCCAACACCTCCAGCACTTATCTCAACAGATTTTTCCACTGAAAAATCTACACTAATATGTCCTCCCTCACCACATGCAAAACACATAAGAGTAGGAAAATTATAAGATAGATGCCCTATCTGATTACATCTATAGAAAACTCTTATCTCTCGATCATACATCAGATTATCACTTCCCCATAGTGGTATACTTACTCTTCTACCATAACTTTCAGTTCCCATAGCTTGTCTCCCAAATTTAGGGGTCCCACTAATATTACTCCGAGCTACAGAAGCAACAGATCCTGCTTGCCTTTGACTCTACATCACAGTTCTCTGGGACAAGGAACGCCCCATTTGGGGTGGTTTCCCTACCCTACACACTCATACTACTACCACTTTTGGGTCTCTCAAATCTAGACCTATTCAGCCAATCCCTCCTACCTCTAAACTTCATCACATTTTTCTCAATCTGTAATGCTTTATCGACCATTATAATATAATTCACAATACCCATATAAGAGAATTTAGTTCGAATTTCTTAGTGTAACTCGTCTAAAAATCTTTTACATTTTATCTCCGTCGTATTTAATAACTCAGGTACAAACCTCGACAGGGCTATAAATCTACTATCATACTCAGCCATAGATAAAGTATTTTGCCTTAAATGAATAAAATCTCTCTCTTACTGTGCCCGAAATGTGTCTGAAAAATACTTCACAAAGAACACATCCTTAAACTTATGCCAAGTTAAGGGTTGATCTACCTATGTACTCAATCTAGGCAGAATATCCTCCCACCATTGAGAATCCTCACCTTCTAGTTTAAATGAAGCAAAAACAACCTTCTGCCTATCTGTCACTAGTAAGACTTCAAAATTTTTCTCAACATGTTTAACCCACTGCTCAGTTTCAATAGGATTTACAGATCCTCTAAAAGACTAGGGTTTAAATTTAATAAATCTCACAAAACTATCCCCTTGCATCTAATGTGCGAACACACCTCCTCCCTCATAAACCTCTTGTCTCACCACATTAGGTTCTGTTCTAGCCATTTCTTCTAGTCTCATCTGTAAATTATCATCTGCTACATTCATTCTCTCTATAGTACGATCAAGAACTTTTCTCAACTCATCTCTCCTAATATTAGATTCTATCCCACCTCTATTAGTACCAGTTGTACTAGCAACCTGTTCCCTTATATGAACCACAGACTTGACCTCCATTTTAGCTTCAGCTCTTCTAAATATTGGGGGTCTACCACATCCTCTCTGGTTTAGTACTCTACCTCTAGCACGTCCACGTGTCATCCTCAACTCTGAATTAAAATATATTTTATTTAAATCTTTCGCTTCTTTAAATTTTTATGCAATCTACAAAATCATAAAACCTAATACTCTAATACCAAAACTGTAACGACCCATCTCGAGTTGGCCACCCCCGAGATGGTGTCGTCACGTTTTGAAATCCTAGCACGATATATATATACAACAATATAAAAACATATATCGACTGAAATTATATATACATCAACCCTCAACAGGGGAGTTACATTATTAATATCCCATTTGAAACAATATATACAAAATATTATACATGAATATCTACAAATTTTTTTTCCATTAGTCTGAGGATGTGGACCACGAGACTTATAGATAATAACTCAGTCTGAATCTCAGCTCACAAATTTATCTGTCCTGCCTGCTACCTGAAATTATTTAACAATGAGAAGTGAGCTTCATTAGGTCAGTGAATTAAATTTACTAGAAGTACTCGATTTGTATACTTCTAGTTATATTCATTCATTGTTAAATCAATATAATTAACCATCTATCTCTTCTAACATTCTAATTCAATCATTTATCAATTTATTTTAACAAATAAATTATCAGGCTATCCTCTTTCAATACATATATCTCATATATTTTATTAATTTAATATTTTCAATTTAATATCATCATAAAGTTCACATCATACAAACAATCAATAATATTATTCTTTATTATATCATGATTTCTATTTATTTATCATCAAAATTGTCTCATTATGCGACTCATCTATCTATCAATCATTTAATAATCAAAACTGATTCTTTAGCATCTCAGCCATTAATAATAAATATTAAAAACAAATATAATGCATGAATTTAAATTATCTTTCCTTCTTTCTCATCAGATCATTTCATATTATCATCTGGGAACGTTTTCTCACATGTCAACATGTTTCAGCCAGACCAGCTACCTTCCTGAACTTCTCAGCCAGAACAACTGCCTTGTTGGTCTTCCTTTTTATGCATATGAGCAATAACATGCAATAAAGCATACATCAAAGCATTCAATTTAACTATCTAGCTCTTTCTTAAAATTATTATTTTCATTAAATTTATTAAATTGTCTTCTTATATATCATATCAATTTTTCAATCATATTTTTAGAAATTTCATATAACTTCTCTACATATTTTTCATTAATCTGTCATTTTAAAAAAACTATAAATTCTTATATAATTAATTTTCAACATATTATTTAATCTCTAATTAGTAGATCAATCAATTATATCATACATAACAAAACATGCATCATTCAATCATTATAATTCAATAATTTATTAAAATATCATAAGTTCATATTTTTATTGGTCTCGATTACTAAAACTAAATCTAACTAAAGAAGTAGCACTTAAAGCTACTTGTGGATCACCTCATTACCTTTTCTGCTCCTTTCAGCAATTTCTTGAGATTGCTGATCACCAACACCTAATCATAAACTTTCATAAATCTTACTATTTCATAACTTAACTCAAACAATATAATTATTTAGTTATGAGTCTTATTGAAAATTTACCCCAAATATGATGAAATCTTGCTATTGTAATTGGATGACTGTAACTATCTCTAATATTGGAGAAATTTTCTTTATAACTTTTTGCTAAAAAAATTGAATTGAAGAAAGAAAGAAACTAAATGGGATTTGGAAGAAGTAAGGTCTCTGAGCTTTCAAAGACTTGTAAACTTCAAATATATATATATATATATATATATATATATATATATATATTTTGCTTCACCACTCAAAGACTTATAAACTTCTTTTTTTCTCACCGCTTTCATGTTGTAGGTCGAGGTTTCAACCCAAGAAGGGGGGTGAATTGGGTTTTTAAAACTTTTTGCAGAATTAATACAAGTTTATAAAAACGAATAAGCAGCAAACAATTAAGACAAGTAATGTGCTGTAAATAAAAAGTTTAAAGAGAAGAGGATGCAAACTCATATTATAGTGGTTCGATAATATCAGATTCGTTCCGACCCTACGTCCACTCTCTTCAAGGAACTTCTTGAAGTAATCCACTAAGTAACTTAGTTGTACAACTTTCCCGGTGTTGTACAAACCTTACAATCCCTTCCTCTCGGAAGTAATCCCCTTCCTTTCGGAAGTAATCCCTTTACAAAAGATGCTGCAAAGTAAATGATAGAGAAACAGCTAATGGAAGCTTATACAACTGAATAATGTCTCTCTTTCAAAGTAAAGCTTGAAGAATGGCTCAACAAGAATATTTCAAAGCTTTTGGGGTTTAAAAGAGTACAACAACTTGATTATGTAATATCAACTCTTTTTGAATGTGTGCAGCCTTCTATTGAATGCTCAATAGAATGGGTTTATATAGCCATCAAATAATATGGCCGTTTTAACTTTAATTTGAAAAAGATTTGCTTTTAAAACGTTCAGATTTGGTGTCCAACGGTCATATTTTTGAACTACCAGTCGACTAGGTCGTGATACCAGTCGACTGGGTTCACTTGAAAAAATCTCGTTTTTCAGACCTTCTGGGTTACCAGTCGACTGGTATTTTTCATCCAGTCGACTGGGGACTTACTTTCCATTTACCAGTCGACTGGTATTACTGACCCAGTCCACTGGAGACATACTGTCTCATATACCCGTCGACCAGTATATGTACCCAGTCGACTGGGTTGTCTTCCAACCCAGTTTTTCTGTTTTAATTGAAAACGTTTGTTTAAAAATGATCGTTTAGAAAAACCTTTTGTGTTTGAGCCATTGAACAAGCTATTACAATGTATAAGTGAGACTTACATTGGTTCTAAAACCTTAGACCTATACTAGTTCTTCAGTCTTCACTTGATACTTTGATTTGGTTTGAGTTCTTGCACCTTGATCCTTGGTTGAATGCTTTTGTTGCTTACTACACTTAGTTAGTATAATAATAGTTGTATTTTGTCATCATTAAAATATGGGTGAGGGTCAACAATCTCCCCCTTTTTGATGATGACAAAACTAATAATATGAAAACAATTTTAAAAAACTAAGCGTTTGGATTTTGAGAAAATTTGGACAGAGTCTCCTCTGTTTTTCTAGTAAAACCACCCTGTAAACAAGCAAACACAGTTTATATAAACATTTCAACCAACCACAATCAGCTCAACCAATTAATGAATAAGTTTTGGAGCAGTGCTCCCCCTAAATCTATGCATTGGTTTCTTTTTACTTAGTTTTTCTCGTTTTTCTCATTTTTCTCTCCCCGTTTTGACAACAGCAACCAAAGGGGCTAGAAATCGAAAAATAAACTATTTAGTAACCATAGTCATCTAGAGTATGCTAAAAAAACTTACACATAAAAATTTGGCTTTATTCAAAGTTCGGAAGCCTTCCCGGGAAGAACCGAAAGTTTCCATACAAGCATAACCAGTGTCAGAGCATATTCTTGAGTAAAAGCAGTTAGAAACTATGCAAGCATATCACAAATAGAGTAAATAGATGCATGAAATATAACTAAAGTAAAAGCAACATCATATATATTAAGTCAATACACGAACGGGCTTCATAGAGCCATATATAATACAGAAGTAATACAAAATACGTCCGTGCTATGTGGTAAGAGTTGGAAAACCCTAAGTACATCATAATAATGAAAACAAAGACTCAAGGAGCGGGAGAGTCTGAGCCATCACGAAGAAGATCCCTAATCTCTGCTAGAAAACCCTCGGTGTGCTCTCGATGTAACTCGAAGTCATCCCGTAAGTGGTCGATGGAGGAGCTCAATCTCTGGTACTCCGTTTGCATGGACTGGAATCCGAACTGCATAGTCATCTAGAGGCTCGTGATAGCCTATAGAATGTCATCATATCCAGCCTGACCAGTACTCGAGTCACCAATGGGAGGTGCTCGGGTATCCGTCTCCATATCCGCAGTAGCATCTGCAGCTGCCTCCTCATCCTCATCATAATCGCTCTCATCCTCTCGGATCCGTAGGCGCTTCTCGGCCTTCGGATAGAGAAAGCCGTCATGAAACGCACATCCCATCTTTTTCAGTGATGAGACATTGATGATGTCCATCGATCCAATATCCTGAGCCTCGGAGGCAGGCAGAGGCACCCGGAAGTGCTGGAGTATGAGCGTAATGAGCATCCCGTAAGGAAGACACCCGGAGTCGCTCGCTTCGCCATTTATCATGTTGGCGAGCAGCAGAGGATATATATTGAAGTGGTGCCCAGATTTAAGGCACCAAATCAATACCGTATCTATCTTAGATAGATATCCTCGACTCCTGAGTCTCGGGTGGATGGTCCAACTTACTATCAGCTGAAATATCTTCAAGTCAAGGGGCATATCACTACATGTATGGAATGTAGTGGGTCTGTACACATAGTTAGGGTCTCCCCTGACTATCTGACAGGCTACTTCGACATCAAAGCTGTCTGGCCATCCATCCAGACTCCATTGAATCCCTCTTACAGGGATTCTCAGAATGCTCATGAGGAGGTCAGTGTTGACCTCAAACTCCACACCATTGACTCTGGTCCTGAATCTCAGAGCCAGAGGACTGGGTTTCACCAAGTTCACGTAGAATTGGTGAATCAGTCTCGGGTAGAATTTTTCATGCACTTTAACCAGTGGGGTCAAGTGAATCGCCTCAAAGGCTGGCAAGATATCAAAATTGCTATGACAAATAGAGTCGAAGTCGACAACTCTACCCGTCATGATATTCTTATGGCGAATAATCGAATCATACCTCGCCTTTGCAGCTGGACTGGAAAACAGAGACTCATCAAACTCTGTTCTGGGCGTCTTGCTTGATGAGCCCTCTACACCCTTCCCCCGTGACTCCGATGCCGAAGGTTTTGTAGACCTTGGCATTTTAGGCGCATTTGGTCCACTAGTTGTGAATTTAACACGGATTTTGTTGGTCATTTTTGGAAAAATGGGGTTTTTTGAGAAAAAGAGATTTGAAGGAAAATAAGAGATTTTAACCATAAAAAGTTAAAAATCTCGTTATAGATGAGTAGATCGGTGTATTTAGATGAAGTTTGGAGGGTTTTTGGATCAAAAGGATGAATTTTTCTAGAGAGAGAAAGCGGGGTGCTCGAAAATGGTGTAAAAAATCAGATTCATGAATAGTCTCTTTTATAGAGTTGTGTTACCAGTCGACTGGGTTGAGTTACCAGTCGATTGGGTCCCTTTGAAAAGATGAATAGTTTTCATACTAGTCGACTGGGTGAACTGGTAGTAAGATACCAGTCGACTGGGAAGTTTGTTCCAGTTGATTGGATGATAATTGATTTTCAAAAATTGGCTCCAAACTGGGTCTAGAGGTACCAGACGACTGGATAGGATTTACCAGTCGTCTGGAGAAGAAGACAGAGACTTACCAGTCGACTGGATCAAATTTACCAGTCAATTGGATAAAAAGGCAGTGACTTACCAGTCGTCTGGTATAGTTTTACCAGTCGACTGGACCTTAGGAAAATTTTCAGTCTTAATTTATAGCACGAAATTCGTTTATCTATGACATCTTGAGTGAGGGAGATATTTAAACAATAATTAATACTCTTTCACTAGATGTTAAACTTGCATATGATGAATTATGAAGCAATCAGATATTCAATTTATCATAATCCAGCAATCCCATTAACATTCTTATCTTACAGAAACTAGCTTCACCTAGAGGTTTTGTAAGAATGTCAGCTATTTGATCTTCTGAAGGTATGAATTCTAGTCTTATGCCACCTTTTTTAGCATGGTCTCTTAAGAAATGATGTCTTATTTCTATGTGCTTTGTTCTAGAGTGCTGAATAGGGTTCTTGGTTAGGTTGATAGCACTAGTATTATCACAAAATATTGGGATGTTTTTGAGGTTCATGCCATAGTCTTCTAGTTGTTGTTTCATCCATAATACTTGGGCACAACAACTTTCGGCTGCAATGTATTCCGCCTCGGCGGTTGATAGTGCAACAAAATTTTGTTTCTTGGAAAACCAAGAGGTTAACATTGTACCTAAGAATTGGCATGTACCACTTGTGCTTTTTCTATCTAACCTACATCCAGCAAAGTCAGCATCTGAATATCCTACAAGCTCAAAAGATGAATCTCTAGAGTACCATAATCCTATGGTTTGGGTTCCTTGTATATATCTAAGGATTCTTTTTACTGAAACTACATGTGATTCCTTAGGATTAGCCTGAAATCTAGCACACATGCATACACTAAACATTATATCAGGTCTACTTGCAGTCAAATAAAGTAAAGCACCTATCATGCTTCTATAATATTTAGAATCTATAGTTTTACCTCCTTCATCAAGATCAAGTTTAGTAGTTGTGCTCATAGGTGTTCCAAGGAGCTTTGAGCTTTTCATCCTGAACCTCTTTAATAGGTCCTTAATGTACGTCTGTTGATTGATGAAGATGCCTCCTTTTAGTTGCTTGATTTGAAGTCCAAGGAAGTAGGTAAGTTCTCCCATCAAGCTCATTTCAAATTCACCTTGCATGCACTTTGCAAACTCTTGACACATAGATTCATTAGTAGCACCAAATATAATATCATCAGCATATATTTGAACTATCAAAGTGTCATTTTTGTGAGTTTTTGTGAAGAGTATTGTGTCTATTCTACCTCTTACAAAATCATTGTCAATCAAAAATTTACTTAGCTTTCATACCATGCCCTTGGAGCTTGCTTCAACCCATATAGAGCTTTAGAAAGCTTGTAGACATGATTTGGAAAACTAGGATTTTCAAATCCAAGAGGTTGCTCAAAATAAACCTCTTCTTCTATAAAGCCATTTAAAAAGGCACTTTTCACATCCATTTGAAATAGCTTGAATTTATTAAAGCATGCAAAGGCTGATAACATTTGAATAGCTTATAATCTAGCTACGGGAGCATAGGTTTCATTAAAGTCTATTCCTTCTTCTTGATTATATCCCTTAGCAACTAGTCTAGCCTTATTTCTAGTTACTATTCCATTTTCATCCATCTTATTTCTATATACCCATTTAGTTCCAATTATTGAATGATCTTTAGGTCTTGAAACTAGTTTCCAAACATTATTTCTCTCAAATTGATTTATTTCTTCTTGCATTGCAATTATCCAATCATTATCTTTTTCAACTTCTATAAATGTCTTAGGTTCTACTTGAGACAAATAAGCTACAAAATTGCAAATATTTCTAATTGAAGAGCGAGTTCTTACCTCTTGTGAAGGATCACCAATCACTTGATCAATTGGATGATAATTTACATACCTCAATCTTTGGGTAGACTTTCCTCTTGTTGGCTTGAGGATGATTGGTCCAAATTGGGAGTTTCCATCTCTTCATTTGCTTGAGGTGGACTCTCTTTTAGGTCAACGATGGGAGTAGGAGTTTCCATTCTTGGAATAAAATCTGCATCATCTTTAAAGGAAACTTCTCTACTACTAATTAGGTTAGATTCATCAATAGTTACATGTACAGATTCTTCTACCACTAGAGTTCTCTTATTGAAAACTCTATAAGCCTTACTAGTTGTTGAATATCCTAAAAATATTCCTTCATCGGTCTTAGAATCAAATTTACCAAAGTTAGTTTTATTGTTATTTAAGATGAAGCATTTACAACCAAATGCACGAAAATAGGAGATATTGGGCTTTCTTCCTTTCCATAGTTCATATGGAGTTTTATCAAGCAGAGGCCTTATCAAAATTCTATTTAAGATATAACAAGAAGTGTTCATGGCTTCAGCCCAAAAGTATTTTGGTAAATTATTTTCACAAAGCATAGTTCTTGAAAATTCTTCTAGAACTCTATTTTTCCTCTCAACAACTCCATTTTGTTGAGGAGTTCTAGGAGCTGAAAAGTTGTGATTAATTCCATTTTCATCACAAAATTTTGAAAAGCTTTGATTTTCAAATTCTTTGCCATGATCACTTCTTATGCTTGAAATACAAATTTCTTTTTCATTCTGTACCTTTTTGCAAAACTTTTCAAATCCTTTGAAAGCTTCATCCTTGTAAGCAATAAAAATAACAAAGGTATATCTTGAATAATCATCAACAATAACAAGAGCATATTGATGGCCACCTAGACTAATGGTACTAATTGGAGCAAATAAGTCCATATGCAGAAGTTCCAAAGGTCTAGTAGTTGAGACTACAATTTTTGCTTTAAAAGAAATTCTAATTTGTTTTCCCATTTGACAAGCATCACATACTTTATCTTTTTCAATATTGATTTTAGGAAGTCCAATGAATAAATCTTTTCTTAAAACGATTTCTAGCAAGTTCATGTTTACATGACCAAGCCTTCTATGCCATAGCCACGGATTTTCACTAAAAGCAGGAAAACATTTTTCATTTTCAGAATGCAAGGATTTCAAATCAACTATGTAGATATTTTCATGTCTATGGCCAATAAATTTGATCTTGTTGCTCTTGATTTCTATAACTAGACAATGAAAGGTCTCAAATGTGACTTTGTATCCTTTGTCACATAGTTGACTAATGCTAAGTAAATTTGGCTTAAGGCCTTGTACTAGCAATACATTATCTAAGGTTGAGAAATCATTACCGACTTTTCCATGCCCGATGATCTTTATTTTAGTATTGTCTCCAATGGTCACAAGTCCACCATCTCTTAGAGTTAGCTCCTTGAATACACTTTTATCACCGGTCATGTGCTTTGAGCATCCACTATCAAGGTACCAACAGTTACCTTTCTCCTTGGTGTGGAGACATATCTACATCACACAAGGATATACGATAGCACTTTTAGGTACCCAAAATTTCTTGGGTCCTTTCGGGTTAGTTCTAGAAAACACGGTTCCTTTCTGGACTCATACTTTCTTAACAGTATATGGTGATCTATGGATATGTTGATGATGCACAATTCTAGGATGGTAGTTATTGAATTTTCTAGGATATCTTAGATGTGCATGTCTATAATCCTTAGGATAGTAGTTCCTAGGATGCATGTTTCTATGGTGAGGAATATGAAAATGCATGTCATTTCCAGAAAATGTATGATGATGCATTCTTGGATACATGCTAGCATTATTATGTGAATGCAAATTATTTCTAGGATAACCATGATGGTAATTCCTAGGATGAGCATGAGTAGAGTGCATATGTTGATTATACATATTGTTCCTAGAATGTGCATGTTGGTTATTTCTAGGATGTGTATAAGAATTTCTAGAGTGTGCATACATATAAGCATGTGTATTTCTAGGATGCTTCATTTTTGTATGTCCATTTGAATTCCCAGAATTTCTAGCATTTAATGAGGGAGTGCTTTTAATCTTGCTAGGTTTTTTTGAAGTAGAGGCTTCATTCATACATGGGGTTTTCATGAATAAGCTCTCTTTTGATTTTTGCTTTCCCAAATGAGAGCATCCTACACCAGATTTTCCTCCACTTAATCTTTGGGAAGAAAGCACTTCATCAAGCTTTTCTTTTCCAAGTATAAGTCTTGATATAGTGCTATTTAATTCTGAAATTTTATTTTTTAAATTCTCATTTTCATCTTTGAGAAAATCTTGAGAAGAATTATACAGTAAAGACAATAATTTTTCTTTTTCTTCTCTAAGACTTATCATCTCTTTAGAGAGAGATGATACCTCCTTTTTAAGAATTGAATTTCTAGAATAAAATTTCTTCAATTCTTCATGCATTTCATTTATTACTTCTAGCAGTTCTTCACTACCACTCACAATATTATTCTTAGAAGAAGGAGAAGATGCTACCTCACTTTCATCGTCGATTGCCATCAAACAAAGGTTAGAAATTTCCTCGTATCCGACTTCTTTGTCCGATGACTCATCTTCTTCTTCGTCATCGCTCCAGGTAGTTGCTATCATGGCTTTCTTTTTAAAGCTCTTTTATGGTTTGTCTGAAACCGGACAATCAGCTTTAATGTGACCGAGCTTCTTGCATCCATAGCACATAAGTGGTTCCCTTTTCGAAGTGGGATACTTTGTGTAAGGTTTCTTGCTTTTCTTCAAGAACCTGTGAAATCGTTTGGTGATTAAATCCATTTCACTATCTTCCTCGCTGCTCTCTGCTTCTTTTTTCGTTTCCATTTCTTTGCTACTCGTAGAAGCTTTGAGAGCAATTTTCTTTTTCTTCTTCTCATCATTATTGATGATGGGAGACATTTCTTCCATCTCGTATGTCAACAATGACCCAAGTAGTGTCTCAATATCCAGTTTGTCAAGATCTTTGGCCTCCTGTATGGCTGTCTTCTTTGGTTTCCATGAGGGTGGCAGAGATCTCAAGATTTTTCTGGTTAGTTCAACCTCCTCAATATTCTTACCAAGCAGTTTTAAACCATTTATAATAGTGGTGAACCGTGAGTGCATTTCAGAAATAGTTTCGTTAGGAGACATTTTAAAGGATTCATACTCAGAAATTAGCATATAAATTTTTGACTTTTTTACCTCACTAGTTCCTTCATATGTAACTTGTAATTTGTCCCATATCTCTTTAGCCGAAACATATGCAGATATTTTATTATATTCAGAAATATCTAATGCACAATGTAACATACTTGTTGCTCTGCTATTGAGAGACATCATTCTACAATCCTCGTCAGTGTACTCAGTTTTGAGTATAGGCATTGTATGATGGGTCTCTCCAATAGTTATTTCTTTTGAAGGAATTCTAGGTCCTTCTTCAATGACTCTCCACAGATTGTAATCTTGTCATTCGAAAAAGATTTTCATTCTGGTTTTCCAATAGTTATTATTGGAGCCATTGAACAAAGGTGGTTTAGTATAAGAGTGTCCTTCAGAGTAGCTATTTGCTGCCATTGGATCAACTCAAGGATTTTAAGTCTAAATATGAGAACGAGGCTCTGATACCAATTGTAGGTCGAAGTTTCAACCCAAGAGGGGGGGTGAATTGGGGTTTTAAAACTTTTTGCGGAATTAATACAAGTTTATAAAAACGAATAAGCAGCAAATAATTAAGACAAGTAATGTGCTGTAAATAAAGAGTTTAAAGAGAAGAGGATGCAAACTTAGATTATAGTGGTTCGGCAATATCAGATTCATTCCGACCCTACGTCCACTCTCTTCAAGGAACTCCTTGAAGTAATCCACTAAGTAACTTAGTCGTACAACTTTCCCGGTGTTGTACAAACCTTATAATCCCTTCCTCTAGGAAGTAATCCCCTTCCTTTCGGAAGTAATCCCTTTACAAAAGATGCTGTAAAGTAAATGGTAGAGAAACAGCTAATGGAAGCTTACACAACTGAATAATTTCTCTCTTTCAAAGTAAAGCTTGAAGAATGGCTCAACAAGAATATTTCAAAGCTTTTTGGGTTTCAAAGAGTACAACAACTTGATTGTGTAATATCAACTCTTTTGGAATGTGTGCAGCCTTCTATTGAATGCTCAATATAATGGGTTTATATAGCCATCAAATAATATGGCCGTTTTAACTTTAATTTGAAAAAGATTTGCTTTTAAAACGTTCAGATTTGGTGTCCAACGGTCATATTTTTGAACTACCAGTCGACTGGGTCGTGATACTAGTCGACTGGGTTCACTTGAAAAAATCTTATTTTCAGACCTTCTGGGTTACCAGTAGACTGGTATTTTTCATCCAGTCGACTGGGGACTTACTGTCCATTTACCAGTCGACTGGTATGACTGACCCAGTCGACTGGAGACATACTATTTCATATACCAGTCGACTGATATATGTACCCAGTCGACTGGGTTGTCTTCCAACCCAGTTTTTTTGTTTTAATTGAAAATGTTTGTTTAAAAACGATCGGTTTAGAAAAATCTTTTGTGTTTGAGCTATTGAACAAGCTATTACAATGTATAAGTGAGACTTACATTGGTTTTAAAACCTTAGACCTATACTAGTTCTTCAGTCTTCACTTGATACTTTGATTCGGTTTGAGTTCTTGCACCTTGATCCTTGGTACTACACTTAGTATAATAACAGTTGTGTTTTGTCATCATTAAAATATGGGTGAGGGTCAACACATGTGAAGTCTGTGTTTTTTTAAAAAAACAATTTATATATTTGCCATCGGTTATTTCCGATTCTGCCATCATTTAAATTTATTGTTTTGCCATTATATAATTACTGTTTTGCCATTACATAATTACTGTTTTGTCATTTGCCCTTTAAAAATCAATTTTTCATCTTTTCTTCATTCCAAAAAATTTATAAAAATTATAAAGAAATATGAAAAATTATATTTTCTTCCAATTGTTTTAAATTATTTTCCTCAACTTCAGTCAATATTTTTCTTCAAAATTCTCTCATTTTAACTTCAAATTTCAAAATTTTCAGTACTTTCTCTTCAAAAATTTCTAACTCTTTTCAACAAAATTTTCAATATTACCTTTCAAATATTAGCTCAAATCAATACTAAATCTTTCATCAATGGATTATTTAATTCAATATAATATATGTAAAATTACTTCTTTACCCTTATTTTATGAACATGAGTACTACAGACAGTGTCAACTCCTCAGAGGTAATCTCCAAACTCCGAGCAAATTGATGGATTATCAACTCCTCGGAGGCAGTCTCCAAACTTTGAGCAGTTTGACAGAGTGTCAACTCCTCGAAGGCAATCTCCAAACTCTGAGCAGTTTGACGGAGTGTCAACTCCTCGGAGGCAATCTATAAACTCCGAGCAGTTTGACAGAGTGTCAACTCTTCAGAGGTAGTCTCCAAACTCCGAGTAGTTTGACGGAGTGTCAACTCCTCTGAGGTAATCTCCAAACTCCGAGCAAACTGATAGAGTGTCAACTCCTATGAGGTAGTCTCCAAACTCCGAGCAATTTGATAGAGTGTTAACTCCTCGGAGGTAATCTCCAAACTCCAAGCAAATTGACAAAGTGTCAACTCCTCTAAGGTAGTATCCAAACTCCGAGCAGTTTGATAGAGTATCAACTCTTCAGAGGCTATCTCCAAACTCTGAGCAAATTGACACAGTGTCAACTCCTCGGAGGTAGTCTCCAAACTCCGAGCAGTTCGACAAAGTGTCAACTCCTTGAAAATAGTCTCCAAAATCTGAGTAGTTTGATAGAGTGTCAACTCCTCAAAGGTAACCTTCGAACTCCAAGCAACCTTGCTTACAACAATCTCCTCGAAAGAAAATTCTAAGTTACACGAAGATGTTACCAAGTGAAGTCATTTGACAAACTCCGAGGAGTTACCAGGATATCAGGTCTCCTTGGGGTCTCCACCTCCACTCAAATGCATTCGAACCTCCATGGTACCATGGCACACTCCATACGATCTACTACCTCAAAGAACATAAATACACTTCAGGAAGTTGGAGGCATCTGATATAAGGGACAATTTCCTCTCCAATAACATAAAGACACGTGTCGAATCTCTAGAGGTATAACAGTAATTTTATAACCTTGAAAGAATGACTAATCTCTTATCAACACATGGTGAATGGTATAACGGTAATTTCATACAAAGTGAGTCAATACCTTTCTATTATTCTAGGCCATAGATTAACTTCCACGGTTAGTAGATAATTCTAGAAGAACGTTATTCCTATCGTAAGACTATAGTTATTCTCTTAATCAAACTCTGCTCTGACACATTATACAAGGGGTCTCTCAAGCATTAAAAGGTACGTACACTTTTTTTTACATAAAACTCTCAGCTCAATAGCTCTCATTATTCACCAAAATCCCAGTCTAACTTTGGCATCAGAGAGTCCCCCGGAGGCACACTTCCTGAAGTCCTCTGGCGACTTTAGGTTTTTCTTTGTTTCGTGTGTGTTGGTTCTGTTCCTCGACTGTTCAGGTTCCAGGTAGATTTTCGCATCAACACTTTTAAACTATGTAGTTATCGGAAAGAAGATAGAACGAGAATAACAAATTAGATTGGAATGACGAAAGAGGAAATAACCATATAGAACTAAAAACGTTTGTATAATATGTGTAACACAAATATTTTGAATTTTTAGATGACTTTTTTCTTTTTATTATATTGATTTTAACATTTGTTCAATAAAAATGATTTATTGTGAAGTATTATAAAATAATAATATTAATAGCTAATTTTTTAGCAATAAAAATATATTAATAGCTATAATTGTTATTATT
This sequence comes from Bretschneidera sinensis, assembly GCA_023935145.1. Lineage (NCBI taxonomy): Eukaryota > Viridiplantae > Streptophyta > Magnoliopsida > Brassicales > Akaniaceae > Bretschneidera > Bretschneidera sinensis. The sequence continues at coordinate 9,144,985 of CM043704.1, forward strand.
TATTATCATTTCAATTGATAATATCACTAATTTAATATTAATGGTAAAAGTGTAATAATTTAAGTTTTTATAATGATAATGGTGTAAATTCTCTTCCCATCGAAAACTAATCAAATAATCATACTTTGTCAAAACAAATTTTGGATCAGAGACTCAAATTTGAATTATTTTAAGTTGTTTAGACAATTTTTAAAATTTTTTATTTGACTTAAATTATTCTTCTTGACAATTAGATGCTAGGCCAAAAAGAACAACATGAATCTGAAGTTCATGCAATGCAAGATAGTTCAAGTGATCATATTTTGTTTTCAAATAAATCTTAGTAAGAAATTTGGTTAAAAAATGGAACTAAAAGGAAAAAAAAATGAAAAAGAGGGAAAAACAAACAAGTAAAAAACAATTAAAAGGAGAATGCCTATGTAACGATTCATCCTGAGTTGACTACCCACGAGATGGTGTCGTCACGTTTTGAAATCCCAGCACGACATATATATGCAATGATTATGCCCAAAGAATAACGCGGTAGTTGTAGCACAACTTTGGGGTGTCGATTCCACAGAGAGACAAATTTAAAGAATAGTAGAAATAACAAAGAAACTAAAGAAAAATATTAAATGATTAATGGAGAACAAAGATTAATTTTTAAATGCAAATTAAAGTGAAGCAAAGTGACTAACGGAGAAAGTACTCAAATTTGACAAACAGTAAAGCATCAGGAATCCCTTGCACAAATCTGGTATTTTAATTATTCTTAATTCATTGAATAACTCAATTGGGAACTCAATTCCCAAAATTTCAAATCGAAAGGTGTATATTTATAAACCAAGATTAAAACAAATGTAACCCTTTGAAAAATCATTCACCACTTTTAAAATACGTAAACTATTATCACTATTGAGAAAATCCAACGACGGCACTATACACAGGAAGCGATATTGCAGAAAAGAATTAAATCAATATAGATAAATAATTGATCCAAACATAGTCAAAAAGCTAATCTATTTAATAGAGAAAGCATGACTGAATCCATAAACAGAATAAATTCTACGATTATTCGGAGAAGAAAACATCACCAATGAATTGAGAATGATAAAACAAAAGAGTTTTAGTAATTGAAAATCAAATACATAAATTAAAAAATAAACAAAAATACCATCTACTGTGCAAGTTCATCCCTAGCCCTACTTGAGAATTTAGTTACCCATAAATATAATGGACAACAAAAATCTCAAGGGAAAAATTAGAGTAAACATTAAAGTACTAAACTTTAAACTTTAAAACTTAAAAGAAATAAATTAAAATTAATAATACATGGAGAGAGAAATTCCACCCGCAGCTGCTGTGCAGTGCTTCACCCGATTGGTAGCAAAATCCTCCAAATTACATCCCTTAGTAGCAAAGCCTCCGAGATTGCCCACCTTTTTGATGAAGTGAAATGGGGCTTTTATAGGGGAACTCCATGAGTGCAATTTGTTTTCAATCCGATATGGGATGGGGATGTAGAATGTGTTTCCAACCGATGTGGGATGTGGGATTTAAGCCTTCATATGCCCTTCAAAACTTCTGCCCACGCTGAAATCACGTACAGCCTGACCTTTTTCTACTAAAATTGCCATAACTTTCTCTAGAAAAATCATATTTACGAGCCATAAAATTCCTCAAAAAATAGACATCCGGATCTTTTCAAGCATATATGGCTCATCTCCTGGTTCTTCCTGAATCATTACAGTTTAATCGGCAAAAATCACTTCTGCCACGCTGAAATCACGCACAACCTGACATTTGTCTACTAAAACTGCCATAACTTTCTCCAGAAAAATCATATTTACGAGCCATAACATTCCCCAGAAAATAGATACCCGGATATTTCCATGTATATATGGATCATCTTCTGGTTCTTCTTGAATCAATACAGTTTAATCTGCAACAATGACTGATCCATACGGGCAATTCTAGCAATTTAGTGAAACTCATTTCTAAGTGCTTGTAAACTTGTAAAACAACGAAAAAAATAACTCAAAGTAACAAATTCCTAAGCTAACAAATGTAAATTAGGGGGCCAAAATATGCAATATTTGGCACTCATAATGCAACAATATAAAAATACCAAATGAAATTATCTACATACATAAATCCTTAACCCTCAACAGGAGAGTTACATAATTCAGATCCCAACTGAACATTTTATACAACATATTATGCATGAATATTTACAAATATTTTATTTCTTTCCATTAGTCTGAGGATGTGGACCAGGCGGTTTACAGATAATGACTCAATCTGAATATCAGCTCACCAATCTATCTGTCCTGCCTGTCACCTAAAATTATTTAACAATGAGGGTTGAGCTTCATAAGCTTAGTGAATTAGATTTACTAGAAATATTCAACTTGTATAAATAGTCTTCCAATATTCATTCATCTATATCTAATACAATTTGATAATGGCATTCTATTATCACTACTCATATCATAATCCTCATCCTTTATCAATCACTTATTCTCATATATTTAATCATCTTGAGACTATCAATTCTATCTCATAATTACCTCATTATAAGGTTCACAGCATATAATCGATCACTCAGATAATTCTCATCATATCATACTTTCATATTTCTTTCTCATCATATTTATCTTTTTGTGAGACTCATTCGTCTATCAATAAATTTACAATCAAGAATAACACTTTAGCATCTCAAGCAATAATAATCAATATTTAGAGCAAAGGCAATGCATGAATTTAAATTTTATTATTATTTGGGAACGTCTTCTCACAAGTCGACCATGTTTTAGCTTAGACTGGCTGCCTTCCCGGTTCTTTTATTTTCATTTATACTAGCTATCACAGTTTCATTTAGACCGTTTGCTTTCCTGGTTCTTTTATTTTCAGCTATACCGGCTGTCACGGTTTCATTTAGATTAGCTACCTTCCTGGTTCTTTTATTTCATGCATATGCATAAGAATAATGATATGAATATGCATATGAACAATAATATAAAAACAACCATACATTCAGACATTCAATTTAGCTATCCATCTCTTTATTATTTTATCATATTCATTAAATTATCTCCTCATAGTTCCTATCAAATTATCAATCATTATTTGAATAATATTACTTCTCATATAATAAAACTTTAATATATCAATTATTTCTATCATATTCATCAACGAACTTTCATATATCATCCAATCATAGTTTAATAATTAATTCAAATATCATTACTTTATAGTTCATATTTATCTCGATTACTAAAAGTAAATCTAACTCACCACGTAGCACTTAGAGCTACACGTGGATCACCTCCTTGCTTTTTTCGCTCCTTTCAGCAATTGCACCCGATTGCTGATCATCTACACCGGATATAATATTTATATTAAAATTTTTAATTTATTCTTCAATTTGTCAATAATTCTTACATCAAAATTCAAGAAAATTTTCATGTATGGTAAATTTCAAAAAAATAAAATTCACATTATTACATTTTGTTTTTCTTAGAACTTTGCGTGACTCTCTGTAAAAATCTCTCGTAAACCTCTTCTAAATTTTAATATTTCAACATTTCTTTCAGTCCCCAAGTGTTTAGAGAAATAGAGAAATTTGGATTGAGGAAAGAAGAAAACCAAACAGGATTTGGTAGAAAAAATAAAAGCAATATAAAAATCGTTTTTATCTCAAAAGCGTCCCCCCCCCTCGCACCGTCTCAACCGTTTGTTTTGCATGTCCAATATCATGTTGTCTAACATGCAAGACATTTCATGTGTCTTTGTACCCACGCTGGACGCTTCCTTGTTTTTTTTCTTTTTCTTTTTCTTTACACAGCCACGCGTCCAATTCTTTTTTTAAAGAATTATTTTATTCAATAATAAATCTTTCATATATATATATATATTATTTTAATTTCATGTCATATTTATCAAATTACTTCTTTACCCTTACTTTAAGAATACGGGTATTACAATTTTATCCACCCTATAAAAATTTCGTCCCCGAAATTTCTTTACCTAACTCAAAAAACAACAGTGGATAATATTTCTTCATAGTTGCCTCTAACTCAACATTATAGGTAATTTTTTCACACGGACAACTCCTTTAGGGTGGTCTCCCACCTTATATACTCATAGTACTATCACCTCTGGGTCTCTCAAACCTAGACTTCTTAAGCCAATCCCTCCTACCTCTAAACTACATCACATCCTTCTCAATCCATAGTGCTATGTCCACCAACCTAGCATAATTCATATGTCTCATGTAAGATAGTTTTGATTTAATCTCAAAATGTAGTCCATCTATGAACCTCTTATACTTCTTCTCCTCTAGGTCTACCATTTCCACTACAAACCTTGACAAGGCCACAAATCTCCTATCATACTGAGTCATAGTCAATATATTTTCCTTAAATAAATAAAATCTCTCTCTTGTTGGGCTCTAAAAGTATAAGGAAAATATTTATCAAGGAAAACCTCCTTAAACCTATTCCAGGTGAAGGGTCTATTAACAGATGCACTTACCTAGGGAAGAGTATCATCCCACCATTCTAAAGCTTCTTCTTTTAACTTAAACGAAGCAAAGACGACCCACTGCCTGTCAATCACTGGTAAAATACCAAGTAATGTCTCTACATGTTTCACCCATAGCTTAGGCTCAAACAGATTCTTTCACGCCCTTACTAATATCAATTATACTATCAAAATTTCCCTTTCTAGGAAACTCATTCTAAATTAGTCTTCATCTCAACCTCAGCTCGTCTAAAAATTGGGGGCCTACCATGCCCTCTCAAGTCAAAAACTCTACCTCTAGTTGTAGCACGTCCACGTGTCATCCTCAGACTCTACATTAAAATATAGTTTAATTAAATCTTCCACTTCTTTAAATTTTTATGCAATCTACAGAATTATAAAACCTAATGCCTTGATACCAAAATTGGAACAACCCATCCCGGGTTGGCCATCCTGAGACGGTGTCGTCATGTTTTGAAATCCCAACATAACACATATATGCAACAATATAAAAATACCAATTGAAATTATCTACATACATAAATCCTCAACCCTCAGCAGGGGAGTTACATCATTCAGATCCCAACTGAACATTTTATACAACATATTATGCATGAATATTTACAAATTTATTTTTTTTTCTTTCCATTAGTCTGAGGATGTGGACCACGTGGCTTACATATAATGACTCAGTCGGAATATCAGCTCACCAATTTATCTGTCCTTCCTGTTACCTAAAGTTATTTAACAGTGAGGGGTGAGCTTCACAAGCTCAGTGAATTAAATTTACTAGAAGTATTCAATTTGTATAAATAGTCTTCCAATATTCATTCATCTATATCTCATATAATTTGATAATGACATTCTACTATCACTACTCATATCATAATCCTCATGCTTTATCAATCTCTTCTTCTCATATATTTAATCATCTTGAGACTATCAATTCTATCCCATAAATACCTTGTTATGAGGTTCACAACATATATTCAATCACTCAGACAATTCTCATCTTATCATCTTTTATATTTCTTTCTTATCATATTTGTCTCTCTGTGAGACTCATTCATCTATCAATAAATTTACAATCAAGAATAACACTTTAGCATCTCAAGCAATAATAATCAATATTTAAAGCAAATACAATGCATGAATTTAAATGGTATTATTATTTGGGAACGTCTTCCCACATGATGACATGTTTTAGCTTAGATCGGCTGCCTTTTCGGTTCTTTTATTTTCAACTATACCAGCTGTTACGGTTTCATTTAAACCGAATGCTTTCCCGGTTCTTTTATTTTCAGCTATACTGGCTGTTTTGGTTTCATTTAGACCGGCTGCCTTCCCGGTTCTTTTATTTTCATTTAGACCTGCTACCTTCCCAGTTCTTTTATTTCATGCATATGCAGATGAATAATGATATGAATATGCATATGAAAAATAAAATAAAAACAGGCATACATTCAAAAATTCAATTTAGCTATCCATCTCTTTATTATTTTATCATGTTCATTAAATTATCTCCTCATAGTTCTTATCAAATTATCAATCATTATTTCAATAATATTACTTCCTATATAATAAAACTTTAACATATCAATTATTTCTATTCACAACTAGCCCAACTTTCTGAATAACCTCATAAGGTCCCATATACCTTGGACTCAACTTTTCTTTCTTTTTGACCTTTTCATGGACATATTTTCGAATACACCCAATCACCTACTTGAAACTCAAGAGGTCTTCTTCTACTATCAACATAATTATTCATTCTACTCTGTTATGCTTTAAGGTTCTCTCTAACCCGTTTGATTCTCCTAGTTGTTAACTCAATAATTTATGGACCAAACATATTTCTCTTTCCCACTTCTTCCCAACATATAGGAGTTCTACACCTCCTACCACACAATACCTCAAGCGGTGCCATTCTAATACTATATTGATGTTGATTATTACAAGTAAATTGAAACAATGGCAAGTAAGCATCCCAACTTACTGAGAAACTCATCACATGTACCCTCACATATCTTCTAGTACTCTAAAAATTCTTTTTGTTTGCTCATCTATTTGGAGATGAAAAGTTGTACTAAATTGTAATTGTGTACCTGTGGCTTTTTGAAAGATTCTCCAAAACTAAGATGTAAATCTAACATCTCTATTTGTCACTCTTCTTAATAGTACCCTATGCAACCTCACAATTTCAGCTACATACAGTTCATCCAACTTTTTAGGACTTCAATTAGTTTTAATTAGAAGAAATTGAGATGACTTAGAGAGTCTATCTACTATCACTCACACTGTATTATGACCTTTCTGGCTATGGGAAAATCCAGAAACAAAATCCATACTGACATTTTCTTTTCTATTATCACCTGAGCACAGGAAGATGCTGTAGTAAGCCTCTCAGATGTTTGTTATCTGACTTCAATTGCTGACAAACCAAACATCTAGAGATATTTTCAACTACATCCCTCTTCAATCCTGACCACCAATAATTCTGTCTCAATCCTCTATACATCTTATTGTTACTTAGGCACATCAAATATACCTCATCATGTGTCTCTCTCAATATTTTCTTTCTCAACTTAGCATCATTGGGAACACAATTCCTATGTTCCAATACCAAGATACCCTCATTTTTGCTAATAATGATCCTCTATCACTGATATTCAATTTCATTCTTATCTCTCTTAAATCTATCATCGATTTCACATCATGACTCTCAATAGTGTTAATCTTCTTGTAGATTTTCTACTCAATACATATGTTACCACATTCGTCTTTCCTTGATGATAGTGAATTATACAATCATAATCACTACTCAACTCCATCCACTGCCTCAGTCTCAAATTCAACTCTCTCTAGGTAGGTAAATGCGTCAAACTTTTATGATCTGTAAAAATTTCACAAGCAGCTCCATACAGGTGATGTCTCAAAATCTACAAAGCAAATATAATGGCAGTCAACTCTAAATCATGGGTCAAGTGATGTTTCTTTGTTTTATCCTTCTTCTTCACAAACAACACAAGGGCTCCCTTTGGTGACAAACTTGGTTGAATAAATTTTTTATCTAACAAATCTTGAAACTGAACTTTCAACACTCTGAACTCAGTGGGTGTCACTCTATAAGGTGCCACAGATATGTGTGTTGAACCCAAAATCACATCTATAGAAAACTAAATCTCTTTAATGGGAGGCAATCTAGACAACTTTTCACGAAACACATCAGGAAAATCTTTCACTACTAAGACTTCTTCTAACTTCCTATTTTACTTTTTATAATTCATTATGTATGCCAAATACTCCTCACAACCCTTCTTCAACTATATACTAGAATTTAGGGTAGAAAAAATACCATTGGCAAGTATCTTACGTTATCCTTGAAAGTTAAACTCCTCTTGCCTTTTATCTTGAACACCACATTTTTTTTTCTTAGAACAATCAACCCAGACATGATACACCGATAACCAATTCATCTCCAAAATCAAATCAAAATCAACCATATTCAAAGAAAACAAATCAACTTCAAACTCTCTATCATCCACACGGATTACACAACCCCAATAAATAGTTTTAATCATAATTCTATCTTCAATAGGAATTTAAACAATAAAATTATGCATTAATGGACTAATATAAACATAAATAGACTTTATAAACACATTAGATGCAAAAGAATGAGTTGCACCAGGATAAACCAACATTGATATGTCTACATTTTTTGCCTACAAAACACCTCAAATTAGGAAAATTCTAGGATAAATATCTTATCTGATTGCATCTATAACACGTTCTAGTCTTTGTATCACATTACCACTTCCCGTAGATAGTACACTCCTACCTCTACTATAACTTTAAGTTCCCACAAACTATCTCCCAAATCTAGGGGTCCCACTACCTTTACTTTGAATTATAGAAGCTATGGATCTAGTTTACCTCTAACTCAACATTATATGTCCTTTTTCACACGGATGACTCCACTGGGGTCGTCTCCCACCTTACACACTCATGCTACTACCACCTCTGGGTCCCTTAAATCTAGATCTCTTCAGCCAATCCCGTCTACCTCTAAACTCCATCACATCCTTCTCAATCTGTAGTGTTATATCCACCAACCTAGCATAATTCATATGCCTCATGTAAGATAGTTTTGATTTAATCTCAAAATATAGTCCATCTATGAACCTCTTACAATTCTTCTCCTTTAGGTCTACCATTTTCGGTACAAACCTCGACAATGCCACAAATCTCCTATTATACTGAGTTATACTCAATACATTTGCCTTAAATAAATTAAATATCTCTCTCTCTCTCTCTCTCTCTCTCTCTTGTTGGGCTCTAAAAGTATAGGGAAAGTATTTATCAAGGAAAACTTCTTTAAACCTATTCCAGGTTAAGGGTCTATCAACAGATGCACTTACCTTGGGAAGAGTATCCTCCCACTATTCTAAAGCTTCTCATTTTAACTTAAACGAAGCAAAAGCGACCCTCTACCTATCAATCACTGGTAAAATACTAAGTAATCTCTCTACATGTTTCCCCATAGCTCAGGCTCAAACGGATTCATAGATCTTTTAAACAACAAAACATTCAACTTAATATATCTAACAAAACAATCTTATTGCATCTCGTGCATAAACTCACCTTTCCCCTTTTGAACGTCAACCATTACTGGATTTACAACAACCTTAGACGCTACTCTAGTTTGTTCATCAAGTTTATGATATAGACTATCAACTCTATTATCTGTTATATTCATTTTCTCAAGAGCATGAGCAAAAGCTTCTCTTAGCTCATTTCTTTCAACTCCAGATTCTCTCACACCCCTACTATTATAAATTATACTATCAACACTTTCCTTTATAGGAAACTCATTCTAACTCAGTCTCCATCTCAACATCAGCTCATCTAAAAATTGGGGGCCTACCATGCCCTCTCTAGTCAACAACTCTACCTCTAGCTTTAGGATGTCTAGGTGTCATCCTCAGATACCAAAATTGTAACTATCAATCTCGGATTGGCCACCCCCGAGACAGTGTCGTTACGTTTTGAAATCCCAGAACGACACATATATGCAACAATATAAAAATATTAACTTAAATTATCTACATAAGTAAATTGCCAACCCTCAATAGGAGAGTTACATCATTCAGATCTCAACTGAACATTTTGTACAACATATTGTGCATGAATACTTACAAATATTTTTTTTTCTTTCCATTAGTCTAAAGATGTGGATCATGTTACTTACAGATAATGACTCAATCTGAATATCAGCTCACCAATCTAACTGTCCTGCCTATTTCTTGAAATTATTTAACAATGAGAGGGGACATTCACAAGCTCAATGAATTAAATTTATTAGAAGTATTCAATTTGTATAAATAGTCTTCCAATATTCATTCATCTAAATCTCATATAATTTGATAATTGCATTCTCTTATCACTACTCATATCATAATCCTCATCCTTTATCAATCTCTTCTTCTCATATATTTAATCATATTGAGACTATCAATTCTATCTCATAATTACCTCGTCATGAGGTTCACAGCATATAATCAATCAGTCTGACAATTCTCATTATATCATACTTTCATATTTCTATCTCATCGTATTTGTCTCTTAATGAGACTAATTCATCTATCAATAAATTTACAATCAAGAATAAAAACTTATCATCTCAAGCAATAATAATCAATATTTAAAGCAAATACAATGCATAAATTTAAATGTTATTATTATTTGGGAACGTGTTCCCAAATATCGACATGTTTTAACTTAGATCATCTTCCTTCCCAGTTCTTTTATTTTCAGCTATACCGACGGTCACAGTTTCATTTAGACTGGCTGCCCTCCTGGTTATTTTATTTTCATTTACACTGACTACTTACTCGGTTCTTTTATTTGATGCATATGCATATGAAAAATGATATGAATATGCATATAAACAATAATATAAAAATAGCCATACATTCAGACACTCAATTTAGCTATCCATCTCTTTATTATTTTATCATATTCATTGAATTATCTCCTCATAGTTCCTATCAAATTATTAATCATTATTTCAATAATATTTCTTCTCATATAATAAAACATTAATATATGAATTATTTCTATCATATTCATCAACCAACTTTTATATATGATCCAATCATAGTTTAATAATTAATCCAACTATCATTACTTTATATTTCGTATTTATCTCGAATACTAAAAGTAAATCTAACTCACCACGTAGCACTTAGAGCTACCCGTGGATCACCTCGTTGCCTTTTCTGCACCTTTCAGCAATTTTATCCGATTGCTTATCGTCAACACGTGACATGATATTTATATTAAAATTTCTAATTTATTCTTCAATTCGTCCATAATTCCAACCCTTTAAATTTCTACATCAAAATTACGAACTTTTTTCATGTATGTTGGGAAACAACCTCAAGATGCCCAGGTGGTGATCTTCCAAACACCCAAGTCTAGAACGACTTGTAATACAAACAAAACAAAACAGGAATCAAAACCAATCAAAGAAAGAACACCAGCAATTGTTATCGAGGTTTGGCAATAGCCTACATCCCCGAGAGTTCTTCCGAACTCTCTGCACTAAATCAATGGTTCTTTATAGATACAACAACTCCTCTTCAAGAATCTCAAGTTCTTGAAGAATGAAAGAAGAGAAAAACGAAAGTGATAAGGAACTATTACAAAGCCCTTGAATCCAATCTATACTACTCTCTCTCTAAACAACCAGCCTCTCTTTGAGATCTATTCTAGTGCCTCTCCTGTGTTTTTGTGTCTTTGCACTCTCACACTTGCACTTGAATTCTCTTGTATGATGATCATGTGTTTGCAACTTATTTCACACTTATGTTGAGATTGAAGCTAGGTCACCCTTTATATAGTACACCATTTCTTGTGCCAATCTTTGAAGTCAATCTCCACCCTTAAATCTTGAGAACCAATCAATTATAGCCCTTGATCAAGTCTAAGTGATCTTATGCGTTTTGATCATCCTTCATGCACCATCTAAGAGGCTGAAATAAAAGGATCAGGAGTGCCTTCAAACCGCGGTCTAGAAGGGGGAGGTTTCCTGTCATGCTGGAGGTCGCGGCCTGGGGTGGCTGAGCTGTGGCAAACAAGGCTGTGCTGCGGCGAGCACACCTTAGGCCGCGACGCACAGCCCCTCTCCTATCTTCTGGACTTCCTGGAGGCCAAGGCTCTCATAACTTGAGCCAAGGCACCACAACCTGATGCTGAACCTTTTCAAACCTTGTTTAAACCTTAGACAAATACCAATAATCTCTACCTTTGTCTAAGCGATTAAACCTGAACCCATTGTGCAGAGAGCTCAAGATCCAAACTTAACTTCAGTCACCATATCAACTAACTCCAATCCTAAGAAGTCTAAGGCAATGATTGAACTTACTTAGAGGTAGAACTTTGGTGCCTAAATCTGCAGGATTTTCTTCCATGGCCACCTTGTCCACATGAATGCATTTTTTCATAACATTTTCCCGAATGAAATGATACCAAACATCCATGTGCTTTGTCCTCTCATGGAACACTGGATTCTTACGCAAGTGCAACGTATTTTGGCTATCCGAATACAACACCACCTGCTCTTTCAGGACCTTCAACTCTTCCAACAACTCTTTGCACCACATAGCCTCCTTTATGGCTTTCGTAGCCGCTATGTACTCAGCCTCGGTTGTTGAGAGTGCTACTACCGACTACAACTGAGCCTTCTAACTTATACAACATCCGTTTAAGTTGAAGAAGTAGGAGGTAATCGATCTTCTTTTATCCTGATCTGCTCCATAGTCTGAATCCGCATAACCTTCAAGATAGATGGACTTACCCCTCTTCTCATAAACCGACCCCACATTTGGGCTTCCCTTCAAGTACCTCAGCAACCACTTCATCTCAAGCCAATGCTCCTTTCTGGGATTACTTATAAATCTGCTGAGAATACTCATTGCATGAGCAATGTCAGGTCTAGTGCTTACCATCATGAACATAACTGATCCAACCGCACTAGAGTAGGGGATCTTTTCCATTTCCTTCTTCTCCTCATCCGATCTTGGACATTGATCGCTGGAGAACTTGAAATGACTAGCAAGGGAAACATTCACTAGTTTGCTATCTTCCATAGAGAACTTAGATATCATCTTCTCTATATAGGAAGTCTGAGAAATCTTCAATCTGTTTCTCTCCCTTTCTCGGATTATGCAAATCCCAAGGATCTTCTATGCATGGCCAAGATCCTTCATCTCAAACTCCTCACTGAGTTGAGCCTTCAATTTTTCTATCCTCTCCATGCTGCTCCCAACTAGCAACATATCATCAACATAGATAAGGATGATCACCACTTCTTCCACTTTGCCACTTCTTCCACTTTGTGCCCCTTGTAGTACAAGCACAAATCATAGTAGCTCCTTATGAAACCCAAGCTAGTTACAAAGGAATTGAACCTCTTATTCCATTGCTGAGGTGATTGCTTCAGGCTATAGAGAGATTTCTTCAATTGGCACACCAACTCTCTCTGCTTTCCTTCCTCATAGCCTTCGGGTTACCTCATGTGGATGGTCTCATCAAGTTCTCCATGTAAGAACGCTATCTTAACATCCATTTTCTTGATCTCCCAATTAAATTAGACCACCATTGCTAACACTATCCTTATCGTCTTGTATTTCACAACCGGTGAGAATATTTCGGTGAAATCTATGCCTTCTCTTTGTGTGAACCCCTTCTCCACCAGCCTAGGTTTATACCAGACTTCATCGCCTAGAGGATTCCCTTCTTTGATCTTGTAGATCCACCTACAATCCACAACTCTCTATTTTTCTGGTTTGGGAACCAATTCCCAAGAGTTGTTCTTCCTCAAAGAATCCATTTCTTCCTCCATAGCTAGCTGCCACTTTGACGAATCCTTACATTTCATGGCATCTATGTAAGTTTTTGGTTCAACCATCCCTTCTTTTGAATAAGGAGCTGCTACATTAGCATCCGCAAACCCATATCTCAAAGGTGGTCTAACCACCCTCCTTCTCCGGTCCCTTGTGAGTTGATAGTCATTCTGACTTGCTGCATAAACCCCTTCTAGTTTAGCCTCCTCTAGAGGGTTCTGAGCTTGGCCTTCATCAATGGACTCTACCTGGTCTAAACCCTCTTGCCATCCTTGCTCTACATGAACTGAATTCTCCTTGATGCTATGCTTCACAAATTTCAGACTGGTTTGCTCACTAGCCCCTGCAGGGTTAGTTTTATCCAAATGGGGAAATAACAATTCATTAAAAATAACATCCCTACTTATCATGAGTTTCAATCCTTTTTGCTCTAAGGACCACAACCTATATCCCTTAACCCCATCACCATACCCTACAAATACATATTTTCTAGACCTTGGGCTAAGTTTATCATCCTTTTGATGTGCAAATGCAGAACATCCAAAAGTCCTAAGGTTGCTCAACTCAGGGGGTTTCCCACTCCACATCTCCATGGGAGTCTTGAGCTCTAAAGCTCTAGAGGGTGATCTATTTACCAAATATGTAGCAGTAGACATAGTTTCTCCCCAAAATATTTTGGTAAACTGGACCCAATTAACATGCACCTAACCTTTTCCATAAGGGTTCTATTCATCCTCTTAGCAACTCTATTTTGCTAAGGTGTTTTTACAACCGTTCTATGTCTTAGAATGCCATTTAACTCATAGAATTTATCAAAATCCTTATTGCAAAATTCTAAGCCATTATCTATTCGTAAAGCCTTAACTACCCTACCTGTTTGAGTCTCCAGCAACTTTTTCCACACCACAAATTTATTTAAAGCATCTGATTTATTTTTAAGCAAATAAACCCAAACCTTTCTTGAATAATCATCAATTAAAGATAGAAAGTAAAGATTACCTCCCTGTGTTGGTGTTCTTGCTGGTCCCCAAAGGTCCGAATGAATGTAGTTAAGAATGCCCTTAGACTTATGCACTCCGGTGTTGAAGCTGACCCGGTGTTGCTTCCCAAGAACGTAACACTCGCAGAAATCGAGTTTCTCTACTTTTTCACCACCAAGTAGACCATCCTTGCTGAGAACTTGCAGGACTTTTTCCCTCATATGTCCCAAGCGAGTGTGCCAAAGGGCTGCCCTATCCATCTCAGCCATCAAGCTTGCTGTTTGATCCTTGATTTCTGTCTCTCCGATCACCTCATAGAGACCATCCTTTATTGCTGCTTTGATTACTACCAAAGATCCCTTGGTTACCTTGATCTTTCCTCCCTCAGCCTTGTATGTGTACAGCATGGAATCCAGCTGCCCCAATGAGATCAAATTCCTCCTCAACTCCGGAAGATACCTCACATTCTGCAGCAGCCTTGTGACTCCATCAAAGATCCTCAATTTGATTCTTGGAGTCTTGCTCCGATACCTCCTGTTCTTGCTCCAGTATCAGCTGTCCAAAGCTCTGATACCACTGTTGTGGCATCTCCTCTAGCTCTGATACCACTGTTGGGAAACCACCTCAAGATGCCCAGGTGGTGATCTTCCAAACACCCAAGTCTAGAACAACTTGTAATACAACTGAAACAAAACAGGAATCAAAACCAATCAAAGAAAGAACACCAGCAATTGTTATCGAGCAATAGCCTACCTCCTAATGAGTTCCTCCAAACTCTCTGCACTAAATCAATGGTTCTTTATAGATATAGCAACTCCTCTTCAAGAATCTTAAGTTCTTGAAGAACAAAAGAAGAGAAAACAGAAAGTGATAAGGAACTATTACAAAGCCCTTGAATCCAATCTATATTACTCTCTCTCTAAACAACCAGCCTCTCTTTGAGATCTATTCTAGTGCCTTTCCTGTGTTTTTGTGTCTTTGTACTCTCACACTTACATTTGAATTCTCTTGTATGATGATCTTGTGTTTGCAACTTATTTCACACTTATGTTGAGATTGAAGCTAGGTGACCCATTATATAGTACAGCACTTCTTGAGCCAATCTTTGAAGTCAATCTCCACCCTTAGATCTTGAGGACTAATCAATCATAGCCCTTGATCAATTCTAAGTGATCCTGTGCGTTTTGATCATCCTTCACGCACCATCCAAGAGGTTGAAACAAAAGGATCAGGTGTGCCTTCAAGCCGCGGCCTAGAATAGGGCATGTCGCGGCCTGAATAGGGGGGAGGTTTCTTGTCATGTTGGAGGCCGCGGTGCACAGCCCCTCTCCCATCTTCTGGACTTCCTGGAGGCCGAGGCGTGCATACCTTGAGCCAAGGTGCCAAGACCTGATGCTGAACCTTTTCAAACCTTGTTTAAACCTTAGACAAATACCAACAATGTATGCTAAATTAAAAAAAAAAAGTTCACTTTATTACCTTTTGTTTTCTTAGAGCTTTCTGTGACTCTCTTTAAAATTCTCCTGTAAACCTCTTCAAAATTTTAATATTTCAACATTTCTTTCAGTCCCTAAGGGTTTAGAGAAATAGAGAAATTTGGATTAAGGAAAGAAGGAAAGCAAACAGTATTTGGTAGGAAAAAATATAAAACAATATAAAAATCGTTTTTATCTCAAAACCATCCCCCCACCCGACCCCACTGTCTGCACCGTTTTGGTTTGCTTGTCCAATATCATGTTGTCTAACATACCAAATATTGCATGTGTCTTTGACAACACCTGGACTCCACATGTTATCCCATCTTTTTCTTATCCTCCCTTGTCATTTCTTTTTTTCTTTTTTTTTTCTTTGTACCCACGTTGGACGTTTCCTTTTTTTTTCTTTTTCTTTACACCACCATGCGTGCAGTTCTTTTTCTTAAAGAACTATTTTATTCAATAATAAATCATTCATGTATATATATATATATATATATATATATATTATTTTAATTCCATGTCATATTTATCAAATTACTTCTTTACCCTTACTTTAAGAACACAAGTATTACAATTCTACCCAGCCGAAAAAAATTTCGTCCCCAAAATTTCCTTACTTAACTCAAGAAACAACTACGGATAATATTTCTTCATAGCTGCCTCACGATCTCACGAAATCTTTTCAACATCTTTATTTCATCATAGAACTTGAACTAATGGAATTACTTTATTACACAAGACTTGTTCTTTTTGTCTAAATTTCTCACTGGTACTTGTATAACAGTCAAATCTTCTTGAATTTCTACAGCTTGACTCGAAATATTATGAGATTCATCATGTAAGCACTTTTGCAAAAGTGAAATGTGAAATATGTTATGTAACTGTTTCGACTCTAGAGGCAAATCCAGGCTATTCACAACTAGCCCAACTTTCTCAATTACCATATAGGGTCCCACATACCTTGGACCCAACTTTCCTTTCTTTTTTACCCTCAACACACCTTTTCATGGAGATATTTTCAAAAACACCCAATCACCTACTTGAAACTCAAGAGGTCTTCTTCTATTATCAGCATAGTTATTCGGTCTACTCTGTTCTGCGTTAAGGTTCTCTCTAACCCGTTTGATCCTCCTAGTTGTTATCTCAATAATTTGTGGACCAAACATATTTCTCTTTCCCACTTCTTCCTAGTATATAGGAGTTCTACACCTCCTACCACACAATACATTAAACAATGCCATTCTAATGCTATATTGATGTTGACTATTATAAGTAAATTCAATTAATGGCAAGTAAGCATCCCAACTTACTAAGAAACTCATCACATTTGCCCTCACATATCTTCTAGTACTCTAAAAATCTTTTCTGTTTGCTCATCTATTTGGGGATGAAGAGTTGTACTAAATTGTAACTGTGTACCCATGACTTTCTGAAAGACTCACCAAAACCAAGATGTAAATCTAGCATCTCTATTTTACACTATGCTTAATAGTACCCTATGCAACCTCACAATCTCAACTACATACAGTTCATCCAACTCTTTAGGACTTCAATTAGTTTTAATTGGAAGAAATTGAGATGACTTAGAAAGTCTATCTACTATCACTCACACTGTATCGTGACCTTTCTGGGTATGGGAAAATCGAGAAACAAAATCTATACTCACATTTCTTTCTATTGTCGCTCAAGCACAGGAAGAGGCTGTAGTAAGCCTCCCGGATGTTTGTTATCTGACTTCACTTGCTGACAAACTAAACATCTAAAGATATATTCAGCTACATCGCTCTTCAATCCTGACCACTAGTAATTCTGTCTCAATCCTCTATACATATTATTGTTACTCGAGCACATCGAATATACCTCATCATGTGCCTCTCTCAATAATTCCTTTCTCAACCTAGCATCATTGGGAACACAATTCCTATATTCCAATACCGAGATACTCTCATTTCTAATTTTGAACTCATATTGCTTTCTACTAAGCACTTACTGTTTAATCTTTTCTATCTCTTCATCTCTACATTGCATCTCTAACAAGCATTTTACTATGGATGACTGTACAACCATTTTTGCTAAAAATGATCCTCTATCATTGGTATTCAACTTCATTCTTATCTCTCTTAAATCAGTCATCAATTTCACATAATGACTCTCAATAGTAGTTAACACATTTGCCTTTCCTCGGTGTTAGTAAATTATACAATCATAGTCACTAATCAAGTCCATCAACCACCTCAATCTCAAATTGAACTCTCTCTAGGTAGGTAAGTGCATCAAACTTTTATGATCAGTAAAAATTTCATAAGCGACTCCATACAGGTGATGTCTCCAAATCTGCAAAGCAAATATTATGGCAGTCAACTCTAAATAATGGGTCGGGTAATTTCTTTCATGATTCTTCTATTGCCTAGAAGCATATACCATTACCTTCCCATGTTGCTTTAACACACATCCAAACCTTTGATACGAAGCATCATTATACATAACAAATCGTTCATCACTAGAATTAAGAACCAACACTAACGCTGTAGTTAATTTCTCTTTCAACAACTAAAAACTATTCTCCCACTCCTTAGACCATACAAACTTCACCTCTTTCCCAGTCAATCTAGTCAAAGGTGTAACAATCATAGGAAAGTTTTGAATGAATCTTCTGTAATAACCGACCAATCCCAAGAAGCTTCTAATCTCAATCACATTAGTTTCTCTCTCACTTCAACACTACATCTACTTTCTATGGATCAATTGTTATACCATCTCCAGAAACTACATTGAAGAAAGTTATATCATTAAGCCAAAATTCACATTTAGAAAATACAACATATAATCTCTCTCTCCTCAAAATCTCCAATACAATTTCTAAATGTTTTACATGCTCTTCCTTAGTCTTAGAATACACCAAGGTGTCATCAATGAACATAATCACAAAATTATCAAGAAATGGTTTAAACATTTTATTCATCAAGTCCATGAATATTGTTGGAGAATTAGTCAACCCATATGGCATCACAAGAAACTTATTACCATAATGTGTTCTAAAAGTGGTCTTAGGCACGTCTCCGTCCTTTATCCTTAACTGGTGATACCTTGATCTCAGGTTTATCTTAGAAAACACCCTAACTCTCTACAACAGTTCAAACAAATCATCTATCCTAGACAAAGGATATTTGTTCGTAATAGTGATCTTATTTAGCTATCTATAGTTTATACATAATCTCATCGTTTTATCCTTCTTCTTCACAAACAACACATGGGCTCCCCATGGTGACACACTTGGTCGAATAATTTTTTTGTCTAACAACTCTTGAAGTTAAACTTTCAACTCTCTGAACTCAGCGGGTTTCACTCTATAAGGTTTCATAGATATGTGTGTTGAACCCAAAATCACATTTTTAGAAAACTAAATCTCCTTACTAGGAGGCAATCTAGACAACTCTTCATGAAACACAGTAGGAAAATATTTCACTACTAAGATTTCTTCTAACTTCCTAGTTTCCTTTTTAGAATCCATTATGTATGCCAAATACTTCTCATAACTCTTCTTCGACCATCTACTAGCAGTCAGGGCAGAAATAAAACTGTTGGCAAGTATCTTATGTTCTCCTTAAAAGTAGAACTCCTCTTGTTATCTTGAACACCACATTTTTTTTTCTTAGAACAATCAACCCAGGCATGATACGTCGATAACCAATTCATCTCCAAAATCAAATCAAAATCAACCATATTCAAAGAAAATAAATCAGCTTCATACTCTCTATCATCCACACGGATCACTCAACCCCAATAAATAGTTTTAATCATAATTCTATCTTCAGTAGGAATTTCAACAATAAAGTTATGCGTTAAATGACTAATATAAACATCAATAGACTTCATAAACACACTAGATGCAAAAGAATGAGTTGCACCAGGATCAACCAACATTGATATGTCCACCATTTCTACATACAAAGAACCTCAAATTAGGACAATTCTGGAATAAATATCTTATCTGATTGCATCTATAACACATTATAGTCTTTATATCACATTACCATATCCCTTAGGTAGTATACTCCTGCGTCTACTATAATGTCTAGTTCCCACAGATTGTCTCCCAAATCTAGGGGTCCCACCAGCATTACTTGGAATTATAAAAGCTACAGATCTAGCTTACCTCTAACTCTACATTATAGGTCCTTTTTCACACGGACGACTCCTCTGGGGTGGTCTCTCACCTTACATACTCATACTACTACCACCTTTAGGTCCCTCAAATCTAGACCTCTTTAGTCAATCCCTCATACCTCTAAACTCCATCATATCCTTCTTAATCCGTAGTGCTATGTCCACCAACGTAACATAATTCATATGCTTCATGTAAGATAGTTTTGATTTAATCTCACAATGTAGTCCATCTATGAACCTCTAACACTTCTTCTCCTCTAGGTTTACCATTTTCGATACAAACCTTGACAAGGCCACAAATCTCCTATCATATTCAGTCATAGTCAATACATTTGCCTTCAATAAATAAAATCTCTCTTGTTGGGCTTTAAAGGTATAAGGAAAATATTTTTCAAGGAAAACCTCCTTAAACCTATTCCAGATTAAGGGACTATCAATAGATGCACTTAGCTTGGGAAGAGTATCCTCACACTATTCTAAAGCTTCTCCTTTTAGCTAAATGAAGCAAAGGCAACCCTCTGCCTGTCAATCACTAGTAAAATACCAAGTAATCTCTCTATATGTTTCACCCATAGCTCAGGCTCAAACAGATTCATAGATCCTTTAAACAACAAAGCATTCAACTTAATATATCTAACAAAACAATCTCCCTGTATCTCGTGCATAAACTAACCTTTCCCCCTTTTGAACGTCTACCATTACTGGATTTACAACAACCTCAGGCATAGGTCTAGTCTGTTCATCAAGTCTATGCTATAGACTACCAAATCTATCATTTGTTACATTCATTTTCTTAAGAGTATGAGCAAGAGCTTCTCTTAGCTCATTTCTTTCAACTCCAAATTCTCTCACACCCCTACTAATATCATTTATACTATCAACACTTTCCTTTCTAGGAAACTCATTCTAATTCAGTCTCCATCTCAAACTCAGCTCATCTAAAAATTAGGGGCCTACAATGCCCTCTCAAGTCAACAACTTTACCTCTAACTCTAGCACTAGCACATCCACATGTCATCCTCAACTCTGCATTAAAATATAGTTTACTTAAATCTTCCACTTCTTTAAATTTTTATGTAGTCTATAGAATCATTAAACCTAATACTCTGATATCAAAATTGTAACAACCCATCCTAGGTTGGCAAGCCCCGAGATGGTGTTGTCACGTTTTGAAATCCCAGAATGACACATATATGCAACAATATAAAAATATCAACTGAAATTATCTACATACATAAATCCTCAACCCTCAACAGGGGAGTTACATCTTTCAGATCCATACTGAACATTTTATACAACATATTATGCATGAATGTTTACAAATATTTTTTTACTTTCCATTAGTATGAGGATATGGACCACGTGGCTTACAGATAATGACCCAGTCTGAATATCAGCTCACCAATCTATTTGTCCTGCCTGTTACCTGAAATTATTTAACAATGAGGGGTAAGCTTCACAAGCTCAGTGAATTAAATTTACTAGAAGTATTCAATTTGTATAAATTGTCTTCCAATATTCATTCATCTATATCTCATATAATTTGATAATGGCATTCTATTATCACTACTCATATCATAATCCTCATCCTTTATCATTCTCTTCTTTTCATATACTTAATTATCTTGAGACTATCGATTCTATCTCATAATTACCTCGTTATGAGGTTCACATAATCAATCACTAGACAATTCTCATCATATCATACTTTCATATTTCTTTCTCATCATATTTGTCTATCTGTGAGACTCATTCGTCTATCTATAAATTTACAATCAAGAATGACACTTTAGCATCTCAAGCAATAATGATCAATAGTTAAAGCAAATGCAATGCATGAATTTAAATGTTATTATTATTTGGGAACGTATTCCCACATGTCGACATGTTTTAGCTTAGACCAGTTGCCTTCCCAATTCTTTTATTTTCAGCTATACCAACTGTAACGGTTTCATTTATACTGGCTGCCATCCCGGTTCTTTTATTTTCAGCTATACCGATTGTTACGGTTTCATTTTGACCGGTTATTTTATTTCATGCATATGCATATGTATATGCATATGAACAATAATATAAAGACAAACATATATTCAGACATTCAATTTAGCTATCTATCTCTATATTATTTTATCATATTCATTAAATTATCTCCTCATAGTTCTTATCAAATTATCAATCATTATTTAAATACCATTACTTCTCATATAATAAAACTTTAACATATCAATTATTTCTATCATATTCATCAACCAACTTTCATATATCATCCAATCATAGTTTAATAATTAATTCAAATATCATTACTTTTTATTTCGTATTTATTTTGATTACTAAAAGTAAATCTAACTCACCACGTAGCACTTAGAATTACCCGTGGATCACCCTCCTTGCATTTATGGCTCCTTCTAACAATTGCACCTGATTGCTGGTTGTCAACAGCATAATATTTATATTAAAATTTTTAATTTATTCTTTAATTCATCCATAATTCCTACCCTTTAAATTTCTATATCAAAATTTTGGAAAATTTTCTTTTATGCTAAATTTCAACAAAAAAAAAATACATTATTACCTTTTGTTTTTCTTAGAGCTTTCCGTGACTCTCTTTAAAATTCTCCCATAAACTTCAAAGTTTTAATATTTCAACATTTCTTTCAGTCCCCAAGTGTTTAGAGAAATACAAAAATTTGGATTGAAGAAAGAAGGAAACCAAACAGGATTTGGTAGAAAAAAAGAAAACAATATAAAAATCGTTTTTATCTTAAAACCGTCCCCCCGCCCAACGTCTGCACCATTTGTTTTGCGTGTCAAATATCATGTTGTCTAACATGCAAGACATTGCATGTGTCTTTGACAACACATAGACTCCAGTGTTGTTCAATTTATTTTTTATTTATTTTTTTCTTATCCTCCTACACAATTTATTTTTTTCTTTGTACCCACGCTAGTCGTTTCCTTGTTTCTTTTTTTTTTTCTGTACACTACTACGCGTCCAATTCTTTTTTTAAAGAATTATTTCATTCAATAATAAATCATTTATATATATTATTTTAATACCATGTCATATTTATCAAATTACTTCTTTACCCTTACTTTAAGAACATGGGTATTTCAGCTTAGCTAGCTAACTAAGGCAGTAGGTGCAAGCTAACCATCAAGGGATCATGAATTTAGATCTTGTTTGGGAGTTGCTTAAATGCAACTTAAATCACCAAAATTTTAATTTTTTTAGAGTTAAAACCCTAAAAACTTAAATTTCGATAATTTAAGTTGCATTTAAGCAAATGTCCAAACAACATCAATACTTTGGCTTTGTCTCTCTAGTTCTCCTTCCTTTTTCATTCTCTCTTCTCATCGGATCCTCACTCTCTCTCATAACAACTCGTTATCGATTCATTGACTCTTCGATTCTACCCCTAAAACATTTCTCCTTAAAGTCTCAAATGCACCCATCTTTTCCTCTCTTGGATCTGTAGTTTGCGCAAACGAATCTTGCCTTCACCAACTTAATACACGTTGATACTTAGTTTTTGGGATTAATGGACTCTTCTATTCATATCATTAATCATTAGTTATAGAAATTAAAGACATGATTCTTGCAACCACCCCAAGTATCAGCTCAATCCCAACATGCCCAACTTGCAAGCATCATAACAAACCGCGACAATCAGACATTCACATTACAAAACCTCAATGTATTGCTTAGTAACCCATGAAGAGGCAACAACATAAGTTGTTCTCTCTCTCTTTTTGTTTGATTTCACGCATTTTAACAAACATGTTTACTATATTATGCAAGTCTTACTGGGTTTGCTTGGAATTGTGTAGATGTGAGTGTTTTGATTTGTATATGTTGGGATTTTACCTCTAAAATCCACTTACTCAATTTTTTGGAAAAAAACACAACCACAATAATTAAATTAGAAAATAAATAAAGATTAAGAACACTAATAATTAATGTGGTTTGACAACCTCTTTGCCTACATCCACCAACAAACTCAATCGGTTTATTAATCTTCAATTACAACTTTAGAAAGTGTAAATTTGCTAAACTCTCATTACCTCACAACCCAAAAGAGACAATACAACCAAAGCTCTCAATGTAGCTCTAGTTGTAAGTGCTCTCTCTACTTTATAACCCAAAACCCCAATACACCCAAAGCTCTCATCCTAACTCTAGTAGTGAATCCCTTTGATTTACAATGTATATTGGTATTATGAGTGTGCCTCAAATATTCTCTAGTACCCACTTTATATGGAGGATATTTTTCTAATACTACTAGGAAAATAACAACAACAACATAGTAAACTATTACTACTAGAACAAATAATAATCCAATAGGAAACTACTACTACTCTTACTAGAACAAGTAACTATAAAATAGGAAATTAAACTTTTCCTAAACTAATTTGAATTCTTCCTTGTAGGGATTTGAGCCAAAATCCTAACAATCTCTATCTTGGATCAAATTCTCTACCTCAAAATCAAATTTAACTATCTTCTTGGTTGGTGCAATCCTTCTTTTTGGTCCTTCCATCTCTCCTCCACCTAATGTTCTAAGTGAAACCTTACCATCCAACACATACAAGCTCTTCTTGTTCATAGTAGCCTTCAACACTACATTTGATCCTCTAAGAACTTTGATCTCTCCATTGCCCGCAATCCATGTGTATCCCATCTTATCAAGCTCCCCAAAAGAGATGATATTTGTAGTGAGAGAGGAAGCAAACTTTAATTTCTCAGGTGTCCTCACACTTCTACCATGGAGCTTCAACTTTAAGCCTCTTTCACCATCAATTACTTTGTGTTTCCCACATACGCTAGTAACTATAACATAGGTAGGTTTTTCATATAATTAAAGTACTTCTTGTTGAATATATGTGTGGAGGACGCCGAATCAAGTAGAACCATATCACTCTCATCAATTTTTTCTTCAATGTGCTCAATAGCTAGCACCACTTCTTCATCATTTCCTTCGATGATATTAGCACTTTCACTACTCTTTCCATTATCACTCTTCTTCCCATTCATCCTTCTCAAATATTTTAAATCATCCTTCATGGCCTTACAATAATATTTTAAGTGTCCTATCTCTCCACAATAGAAGCACTCTATGTCACAATCATCTCTAGGCTTAGATTTACATCTTCCCTTTGAGCCACTACTTGCTCTCCATTGACTCCTCCCTCAATTAGAAATCTTTATAACAAGCACTTGACTACCACAAGAAAACTTCTCATTTCCCATCAACCTCTCATTCTCATGCAGAAGCGCGATCACATCATCTAAGCTCAATGTCAACTTACCCACCAACATTGTTTGCACCAAATGGTTTGTAAGATTTTGGCAAAGATGATAACAGCAGCAATGCCTTCCCTTCATCCTACAATGTTTCTTTTGCAATCCAAAATTGAGACACTAGCTTATTAAATTCATTAAAATAATCATAAAGACTTGTACCTTCTTCCATCATTAGAGAGTATAGGTCCATCTTGAGACACAATCTGTTAGTCAATGACTTCGACGCATAGATGCTCTCGAGTTTATCCCATAAACCTTTAGTTGTAATATTTTCCAACACAGTATACTTGATCTTGGGAGTAAAAGACAACCTGGTTGCATTCACCACATTCCTTTGATTCGATTACCACTTTCTATCAGCCACCCTTTCTGGCTTTTCTTCCTCTAAAGCCTAATCAAGATCTTATGCACCAAAAGATCCTAAACTATACTCTGCCAAAAAGTAAAATTATTGTTTTCCATCAAATAAAGGAATCTTAAATTTAGTTATAATTGTCAATATGGTGGCACATACACAACAAATAGTAGCGACGAAGACAACTTCTCCAAACATACCCTATGACACGCTTCCAACAATGAATAGAACCAAGCTTTGATACCACTTGTAGGGATTTTACCTCTAAAATCCAAACACTCAAATTTTAAGCGAAAAACACAACAAAAAAATTAAATAGGCAAATAAACAAAGAGTAAGAACACCAACAATTAATGCGGTTTGATAACCTCTTTGGTTACGTCCACAAAAAACTCCACTAACTTATTAATTTTCAATTACAATTTTAGGATGGACAAAGTTGCTAAATTATCACTACCTCACAACCTAAAAGCCCTAATACAACCAAATCTCTCAACTTAGCTCTATTTTTAAGTGCTATCTCAACTTGACAACCCAAAACCTCAATACACCAAAAGCTCTCATCCTAACTCTAGTAGTAAACCCTTTTGATTCACAATGTATATTGGAATTATGGGTGTTCCTTAAACATTCTCTAGTACCCCCTTTATATACATGATATTTTTCTAATACTACTACGAAAATAACAACAACAACAACATAGTAAACTACTATTACTACTAGAACAAACAATAATCCAATAGGAATATACTACTACTTCTACTAGAATAAACAACTACAAAATAGGAAATTAAACTTTTCCTAAACCAATTTGAATTCTTAATTGTGGAGATTTGAGCCAAAATCGTAACAATACAATGAGGTGATTCGATATAGAGAGACATAGTCTTGGAAAAAATGCATTGTTACGGAGAAAAAGGCATTGGTTAAAAGAGATGAAGATTGCCTAGATACATTGATTATATTACAACATTGTTCTATTTATAAAATGCTTACAAGTAGTTCAAAGTACTTGAATTTTGACATTAAATATTCTTCTTACAATTTTTATTGATCCGAACGAGGTGGACAAGTTACATGCCAAGGGTTTGGCTAGATGCTTGTTTTAAATTGCTTGGCACATCTCATTAGAAGTTCATCTCCTTATATTCAATACCAATTTAATTGTTTTATTGATTACAATTCTCGAAAATATATCATGAGAGAAGTATTTTACTACAAACATTTATGAGTCACATCTTAGAATTGCCCCCATGAAAGACAAGAATGTTAAAGCCTGGAATTTTTTAAAACCGAGACATGGTGTAAATAATGAGTACTATCATTTTGATGTCCATGAATGTTTAAATAAATACTAACAGTTAATAATCTATAGATAAACATTTTCATGGGTAACTATAAATCAAATCTAAAACTTTTTGGGTTAAGTATGTTTATCAATAGATTGGTCATTGTCCTTTTGTGGTACATTGTAGCTAACTTTTGATGGAAGTGTGTTGCAATATATAGCTAGTTATATATCATATTATCAATCTCCAAAATCACAAAAAGGATATTCATTGGTACCTCAAAGCACTTGAGAAGGCTGTCATTCACATTCTTTCCTCCACATTTGTTGGGAAATCACCTCAAGATGCCCAGGTGGTGATCTTCCAAACATCCAAGTCTAGAATGACTTGTAATGAATCGAAATCAAACAGCAATCAAAGAAAGAACACAAACAATTGTGATTGAGGTTCGGTAATGTGCCTACGTCCCCATGAGCTCCTCCGAGCTCTCTGTACTACATCAATGAGTTCTTTACAAATGCAGCAACACCTCTTCAAGAAACCTCTTATTCTTGAAGAACGAAAGAAGAGAAAAAGAAAGTGATAAGGACTTGTGTTTCCCTGGAGCTTTCCCTAAGAAATTCCTATTATAAAGCCCATGAATCCTCTTTCTATACCACTCTCTCTCTAAACAACCAACCTCTCTTGAATGAGTCTCTCCTGTGTTTAGTGTCTTTGCACTCTCACACACCATGTGTTCTATTTCACACACATTCACATGTCATTGACATCACTCACTCATTGAATGGCTCCTAGATGACCTTTTATATAGGGAAATGACTTCCTCATCCAATCTTTGAGATTAATCTCAACCCTTAGATCTCAAGAAGCAAAGACCCATGGCTCTCTAAGAGTCTAAGTGAATCTGTGCATTTTAACCAAGTCCCACGCACCATCTCAAAGTGCTGATTCAAAGGTGTCAGGTATGCCTCGTGCTAAGGCTTAGAATAGGGCGTGCTGAGGCTTGGATGGGCTGGGCCACGAAGCTGCCTGGAGAGGAAGAGTCCTGGACTTGCTGGAGGCCACGACACCCAAGACTGGGCCATGGCACACAACTAGGACCTGATGCTGAACTCTTCATCTGTTTAATTTTTAGACAAATACCAACAATCTCTACCTTTGTCTAAGTGATTAAACCCGAACTCATTGTGCAGAGAACTCAGGATCCGAACTCATCTTGAGTCACCAGATCAACTGATTCCAATCCTAAGAAGTCCAAGGAAATGATTGAACCTTCTTAAAGGTAGAACTTTGGTGCCTAAATCTGCAGGATTTTTTTCCGTTGCGACTTTAACCACATGAATGCATCCTTTTGTAACATTTTCCCTAATGAAATGATACCGAAGATCCACAAGCTTAGTCCTCTCATGGAACACCGGGTTCCTACACAAGTGCACCGCACTTTGGCTATCCAAAGATACCACCACCTACTCTTTTAGGACCATCCACCCTTCCAACAACCCTTTGCATCACATAGCCTCCTTTATGGCTTCCGTAGCCGCTATGTACTCAGCCTCTGTTATTGATAGTGCTACCACTGGTTGCAACTAAGTCTTTACGTACCTCAGCAACCACTTCATCCCAAGCTAAAGCTTATTTCAGGGATTACTCACAAATTTGCTGAGAACACCTATTGCTTGAGAAATGTCGGGTTTCGTGCTTATCATCATAAACATGACTGATCCAACCGCACTAGAGTAAGGGACCTTATCCATTTCCTTCTTCTCCTCATCTGTTCTAGGACATTGTTCGTTGGAGAACTTGAAATGACCAGCAAAGGGAATTTTCACTGGTTTACCTTCTTCCATAGAAAACTTGTACAACACCTTTTCTATGTAGGAAGACTGAGAAACCTTCAACCCTTTTCTCTCCCTTTCCCAAATTCTTCTCATACCAAGGATCTTTTGTATATGACCAAGATCCTTCCTCTTAAACTCCTCACTGAGTTGAGATGCCAACCTTTCTATCCTCTCCCTGCTGTTCTGAACCAACAGCATATCATCGACATAGATGAGGATAATCACCACTTCATCCACCTTGTGTCCAGGTGAGAAGGTTTCTGTGAAATCTATGCCTCCTCTTTGTGTGAACCCCTTCGCCACTAGCCTAGCCTTATTCGAGACTTTATCCCCTGGAGGGTTCCCTTCTTTGATCTTGTAAGTGCACTTACAATCCACAACTCTCTATTTTCTTGGAATGTTCACCAATTCCTAAAAGTTGTTCTTCCTCAAAGAATCCATTTCTTCCTCCATAGCTAGCTTCCATCTTGATGAATCCTTACATCCCATGGCATCAATGTAAGTTTTTGGTTCACTTATCCCTCCTTTTGTCCAAGGAGCTGCTGCATTCGCAGCCGTAAAACCATATCTCGAAGGTGGTCTGACCATCCTTCTCTCCCGGTCCCTTGTGAGCTGATAGTCATTCTGACTTGCTGCATCATCCCCTTCTAGTTCAGCCTCCTCATGAGTGTCCTGAGCTTGGCATTCATCAATGGGCTCTACCTAGTTTGAACCCTCTTGCTTTCCTTGCTCTACCTGAATTGAATATTCCTTGATGCTATGCTCCACAAATACCGAACTGGTTTGCTCACTATCCCCTGCAGGGTTAGTTTTCTCCAAATAGGGAAATAAATGCTCATTTAAAGTGATATCCCTACTTATTATGAGTTTCAATCCTTTTTGTTCTAAGGACCACAACCTATACCCCTTAGCCCCTTCCCCATATCCTAGAAACACAAATTTTCTAGATCATGGGCTAAGTTTATCATCCTTTTGATGTGCAAACGCAACACATCCAAAAGTCCTAAGGTTGTCCAACTCAGGGGGTTTACCACTCCACATCTTCTCAGGAGTCTTAAGGTCCATAGCCCTAGAGGGTGATTTATTGACCAATTATGCAGCAGTAGACACCACTTCCCCCCAAAAACATTTGGGTAATCCAGATCCCATAATCATGCACCTAACCTTTTCCATAAGGGTCTTATTCATCCTCTCAACAACTCCATTTTGCTGAGGGGTTTTCACAACCGTTCTATGTCTTAGAATCCCATTTAACTTACAGAATTGATCAAGTTCCTTGTTAAAACATTCTAAGCCATTATCGGTTCTTAATACCTTAACTACCCTGCTCGTTTGAGTCTCTTCCAGCTTTTTCTACACCACAAATTTATTCAAAGCATCTGATTTATTTTTAAGCAAATAAACCCAAACCTTTCTAGAATAATCATCAATTAAAGATAGAAAGTACATATTACCTCTCTATGTTGGTGTTCTTGCTGGCTCCCAAAGATCCGCATGAATTTAGTCAAGAATGCCCTTAGACTTGTGCACTTCAGTGTTGAAGCTGAACTGGTATTGCTTCCCAAGAACGCAACATGTTGGGACAGTTATCTACCTAAATAAATATGCAAATAACCGTACTAGTTTTACTTACAAGTGCACAAGGTCAATGGTAGCATAGTGTGCAAGTGCGAGATCATTTCCATAGAGATTGGTGAATTTCAATTTAGAATTAGTTTCTTTCAAAGTAAAAAGAGAAATAGCTGTAGAGTGTGAGATAATAATAATGAGAACATAGAACTACGATATCCACCACTAATTATACTTTCCCACTAAGTAAGGTGCCAACGCTCTAGCCTTATCATGAATATTTAATGGTTTCCAACCTAAGGGCTTGGCCCACACCTTAGGCTATTGATCTCCCTATGCAATGAGTTAGGCATGGTGTATACTCTAACTCTTTTCTCTCTTAAAGGATTCAGCATGGGTGTATACTGAGTTGTTCCTTAAGAGAGTATGAGGGCTGTGGAGATTGATAACCACACGGGACCTAGGGCTTGGTCCGCTCTTGGTTTCCCATGTTGATTAACTCGAGAATACGGTGTAGATATCTCTTGTTACTAATGTCGAACCCAGGACTTGGTCATCCAAATTGATTCGACTAACTTATCCATACCACATGCATACGTTGATCAGACACACACGTATGAGGAATTTAAATACAAACATGCATTAATCAAGTTAAACATTCTAATAAGGCAATAGCAAAGGTAATCAATGAATAAACATGTGAAAAAGCATAACTAGGGCTTTAATCAAGCCCTATAAGAGTTTAGTTACACATGTTAGTTAAACTACACATTCTAGACATAATGAAATAAAATAGAAAAATAAAACTGAAGAAGACTCGGGAGACGAGTCGTCAATTCCTCTCCTAAGCTTGCAACTTCAAGTCTAATACAAAAGGTTTGGTTTATGTGTTTTACATGGCTATTTATAAGGTCCTCAGGGTGTCCCAAAACCCTAATTTCCTATTTGGAATCCAGAGACTTTTTTCCATATCTATCTCTGTCGCCTCTGGAGTGTTTGCGCTCGATCGTATGCGAGATGCGCTCGAGCGCATGTGTGCGCTCGAGTCTTCTTCAAGTGCACTCGTGTGCCTGTGCACTCAATCACAAGGAAGGTGCACTTGAGCACACCTTGCTGGATGGTAGAACTTGACTTTTACTCCTAAAAGCTCCAAAATATCACTTTTTTGTCCAAGTCCTGTGAAAAACTCATAAAACACGAAAATGAAGTAGAATCTACTGAAACAGATAAATAAAGAGCCTAACAAACATAAATTAAGGGGCTTAAATATGACTATTTAAGCACTTATCACACCCCCAAACTTATATATTGCTAGTCCCTTAGCAATACAAAACAAAAGATTATGTTGAAAC
Source organism: Bretschneidera sinensis (assembly GCA_023935145.1). NCBI lineage: Eukaryota > Viridiplantae > Streptophyta > Magnoliopsida > Brassicales > Akaniaceae > Bretschneidera > Bretschneidera sinensis. Next base: position 9,176,727 of record CM043704.1, read on the forward strand.
AAAATGAAAGATAAATTCGTTTTCATGAGATTCAAAAATTTGCATTGTGTGTAAAACCATGATAACTATTCATGACTACGCTTATAATAAAAACACATTTTTGTATTGAAAAAGGATTTTTAAAAGCTCACTTTATTTACCTAAGGTTGGCTTAAGGCATCGCAAGTTTGATTTGTGTGTGATAAATTAGCACATATAGGATGGGGCTTCCACATGATTTTAGTGTATAGTGTTTCGGTACCCAAACCTTTATCGAATTCCTTATCAAAGAGAACAAAAATAGCATAATGCTTGCTTCTTTTTCTTTTTCTTTTATCATGCAATCTTTGCCATGTTGAGTTCCATCGAGCTTTCTAATTGACCCTTGTAATGAGTGTTTGGCCAATGACTCCCAAACTAGATGGTTTTAGGGCATTAGGTGTAAAGACACCCCTAAGGACTTACTAACTTGAGTCAAAAAGGCTATGGAACTAACAGGTTTTAATGCTTTTAAATGAAATTCTCACCTTTTGGCGTGAACACTCAATGCTCACTGAGGCAAGAGGCCCAGTTACTCAGTGAAAATATTTTTATTATGATCATTAAAGGCTTATTTCTCACTTTTTGACGTGAACACTCACTGCTTACTGAGGCAAGAGGTCCAGTTACTCAATGGAAAGTTTTTAATGATCATTAGAAGCTTTTTATTTTCTTTTTGCATGATGGACATTTTTCTTTATTTTTCTTATGCCAAAGTGTTCGTTTAACAAGCTATCCGATTATAGTTAGGTCATGGAAACATATACCAAAGAATTGTATGTCATACCCCACACAAATGCATACTAATGTGCTTGTGTAGATCTGGATCAAACTCGTGAATTCTTAAGTGCCTTGAGGTAGGTAACTAAACTTTGTAAAATTCCTATTACAAGACTATGTGTTCTAGATTTTAAGCTTACTAATGAAGTTTTATCATATTTTTAAATCAACCAAAATTTTTATCACCAAATGAACATGCATTTATCTTTTCTAAAAAAAAACTGGGACCTAGTGTGTGCATGTGTTTCAAGTGTGTGCGTAACAGTGTCTCCCACTACCCCCAAACTTAATATACACATTGTCCCCAATGTGTGTGTGGCATGGAAAGATCTGACCTGGGAGATGGAGAACTAGATTGCTTGCATTGCTCATAACCTGCTCCCAAACTTGAACTGGATGCACGCACTAAGTACCTGAAAAAGAAAAACAAACATTGTGCCGGAAAACAAGAAATATGAAAAATAACCAGCTAAATAATCATAAATAAGAAAAGAAAAATATGATAATAAAAAGGATATGCAGTGGGGTGCCTCCCATGAGCGCTAAGTTTTACGTCTTCAGCCAAACGAGGTTTCTTCTCACTGCTGGTCATCAGGTGATGTACTCGAAGAGGTATCGGGTGTGGGAGGTAGGCGATCGAGATGTGATGGTGGTGGATGCTGAGTGTGGGTGGTGAATGTCAGAGAGAGTGCGATTGAGTGTATGGGAGTGAAATATAGAAATGTGTTTAAAATTATCACGTGACTGTCTGCCTTGAGTGCGCTCAATCGCACTTATGGCAAAAAGTTCGTACTCAGTGGCCTCAGTACCACTAATCTCAATAGAGGCGCTTGAGCTACATGTTTATCAAAGTCAGAACTGCTCAAGAACTCTTTATAGTAGCTTTAACTTTAGTATTTTGGCAGGGAGTACTTAAAGTCCACTGCATGTGGCTCAAGTGCTCTTAATGGTGTTGCATATTGGACAGTCTGGAGTGCTAAATCTTCATCTCTTGGTTGCATTGTAATTTCAGAGTGTGGTGTGACTCTGTGTCCATGTACCGTGACTGTCTGATTTTTTACAGGCAATTGCTTCAATTCCAAGTTTGGTTCCTGGATAATAGATGAGAGAAGAGTATTATTAGTATACGCAAGAGTTTCAAACGGAGGAGTGAACTTACTTGGATGCTTTGCAGAGGCTTTAAGGAGGTGCACAGCTTCAATGATGTCATCAATAATATCTTCAGATTCTGGCTTAACATCCGAACTTGTGAAGCTATGGGTGAGGGTGGCCTCCAATGGATCAATGTGATGGACTTGAAAAGCTTTCTTGACAGCACTTTGCATCATACATTCATTAAAACATTCATCCTCATGATTATCTTGGGGTAATTTCAATGCATCAAATATCTTAAATTCTATTGTCTCACCATTCACCGTCATACTTACAATACCTTTTTTCACATTAATTATTGTATCTGTAGTTCTCATAAAGGGTCTTCCTAAGATGATGGGCAGAGGTATTGGCATAGGACATTCTTCCATATCTAGTACAATAAAATCAGCAGGTAAAATAAATTCACCTACCTTTACCAGGACATTCTCAAGAATACCTCTTGGTCTTTTGATGCTTCTGTCTGCCAATTGCAAAGTGATGGATGTTGGTTGAAGCTGTCCCAAACCTAGCTTTTTAACTACTGTGTATGGTAGCAAATTGACACTTACTCCTAAATCCAATAGTACACGCTCAAAAAACTGGTCACCTATCCTGCAAAGAATGGTAAAACTACCTGGATCTTTTAGCTTTGGTGGTAGTTTTCTTAACAATACCGCACTTACCTCTTTAGTTAGAGCCACTGTTTCTTGCTCCTGAAACTTTTTTTTATTAGTGCAGCAATCTTTTAAAAATTTAGCGTAAGCAGAAATTTGTTTAATTGCATCTAATAAGGGAATATTAATTTCTACTTTTCTCAAAGTTTCAAAAATATCAAGTAATTTATCTTTCTTTGGCTTTACTAACCTTTGAGGGAAGAAAGGTGCATTCCACTTCTCCATTTCACTTACCTTGGATGTGGATAGCTTAGCTGGAGATGCTTGTGCTGGTTCATTAACTCCTATGATCTTACCATTTCTGAGAGTTGTAACGGCCTTCAGTTGTTGATGTCCTCCAGAATTAGGCATTGTTTGGGTTGGAAATTCTCCTTGCCTTCATCCACTTAGTTCCTTAGCCATTTGGCTCATTTATGCTTCCAATCTTTGGATGGTTTGCTCATGCTTTGCAATTGTTTGTCTTTGCTCAGTTTGAATTTGCCTTTCATCTGTCATAAACTGTTCTTGTGACGTTATCAGTTGCCTTACCATACTCTCTAAGTCACTCTTCTTTGACTCTTGAACTGGTTGGGCTGCTTGGTGGAAGTTCCTTTGTTGCCCTTGAAGGTTTAGGGCATTTTGATTGTTGCTCCATGAGAGGTTGGGGTGGTTTCGCCATCCATGATTATAGGTATCTGCATATGCACTATTTGGTCCCACATAGTTCGCTTGCTCGGGATCTATAGATGAATATACATGGCAAGTCTTAGAAGTGTGATCAAACTGAGAACATAAAGCGCATACCTGACGTTGTGTGGCTTGTAGACTTGGTGAGGTGTTCTGAGCAGTCATGGCTTATACAAGCATATCTAGCTTTCTTTCCATAGCAGCTATCTGAATTGGAATTCTACCAATTAAGTTAACTTCATATATGCCCTTGCTCTTTACTCCTTGTCTCCCTCTGGATGAGAAATGTTGGGTGTGCTCACTCAATGCCTCAAACAGCTCCATGGCTTCTTCACTGCTCTTCTCCACACCTCCACAACCTGAATCTGGAATACTTTTACTCATGCCATTTAGTCTTTCATTGGATAATTATTTTGAGTTGTTAGAGTTTATTTGTGTTTTTAACATTGAATAATTATTTTGAGCTGTTTACTTTATTTAATATTGAAGTTGATGTTTTTGTGTGATAGACAATTATATTTTCTTCCCTCATAAATTTTATTTAACTCCGATGATTATTGTTCTTTTTCTCCATATAAGTTCAGTCATGCTTCTCTTATGTGTGGAATTTAGGATGCAATTGATTTCAGTATAATAATTATATATGTTGGTCATTTATTGCGTTATTGTCTCTGAATATATTGTTGATTTAGGATATCATATATGATTGACCGTTGCATTACTTGTAAAAACAAGAAGAGGATTTCTCATAATAATTTACAAAAAAATATTTTTGGTCCTTTCACTATTATTTTCCGATTACGTATTTGGGATGTGAAACATGTAGTTGAGTTATAATTACTGAATTGATACAAGTTAAAGCTATGAAATTTAGGAGGGATTCTTAGACCCTTATGTTACTCATAATTGATTTTCTTTCACTTAATTCAATTGTATCATTTAATTCTCAACATTTTCTTAATATTAATTTTTAATTTTGTTTCCATTATTTTTTGCCTGAGACTTTGATTGTAGAACATTCTCTTCGTGGGATCGATGCTCCTTTCTATACTGCTACTACCACATAGTACTATTTAGGTGTAATTCACTTAGGCATGTAGATAAAGAGGGATCGTGAAAAGCGAAAACTGTGGCTAAATCAAAAGAAGTATATTGAAGAAGTGTTGAAGAAATTTAACATGTCTGACAGCAAGCCGATAGGGACTCCCATGCCTTTGAGAACCAAGTTATCTGAGTAACAATGTCCGAAGATGGAGGAAGAAGCTGAAGAGATGGTACACGTACATATGCTAGTGCGGTTGGAAGCTTGATGTACGCCATGGTATGTACGAGACCAGTTATTGCCCAAGCAATGGGAGTATTGAGTAGATATTTATCTAATCCTGGGAAAGAGCATTGGATTGCAATCAAGAGAGTTCTTAGATATCTTCGTTGCATGTCAAATTTTGAATTGTGTTATGGAGGTATGAGAGGTAAGAATAATCTTGATATTGTAGGATTGGTTAATGCTGATTGGGGAGGAGATATTGATAGCAGGAGGTTTACAAGCGGATATGTGTTCAATCCGTTTGGTGGGGCGGTGAGTTGGATGAGTAAGAGGCAAAGTGTTGTTGCTCTTTCAGCCACAAAAGCAGAGTATATGGTGATAAATCATGCTAGAAAGGAAGTAGTTTGGCTTCAAAGGTTGTGTGCTGAGCTTAGGTTTAAACAATGAGAAGTGAAGGTGAAATGTGATAATCAAGGTGCTATATTCTTAGCAAAGAATCTTGCATTTCATTCATAGACGAAGTACACTGATATCCAATACCACTTCATCCAGGAAAAGGTTGAAGAGAAGGTGATAATCTTGGAGGAAGTTGATACAACAGTGAATAGTGTAGATTTCTTGACTAAAGCAATTAGTCTAGCGAAGTTTGAGTGGAGTTTTATTGAGATCTACTTGAAGAAACAGAGTTCTGGGAAGCTTTTCATGTGTGTGAGGTATTTACCAAGTGGGAGATTGTTAGAGTTGGTGCATACTTCACGGGTCCATCATGCATTGCTTATCAACCAGAGGCGGAAGGCAATTACTACATATCTCCGTAGATACTCAGTGCCTTGACTCATTTTAGGGGTACACCTGCTGAGGATCCACACTTGCACCTTCGGGAATTCTTTGATCTCTGCAAGTTCCAGCACATCCAGGGCCTAAATCAAGAGGGAATCAGGTTAATTCTTTTCCCTTTTTCATTAAAAGATAAAGATAAGTTGTGGTATAATTCATTGCCTACAGATTCTATCCATACCTGGGAAGAACTATCCAGTAAGTTCCTAAAGAAATTTTTCCCAGCACAAAAGACAAGGCAGATGAGGAAGGAGATTCAATCTTTCCAACAGAGAGATGGGGACCTTTTCTTTGAAGCATGGGGACACTTTAATGAGTTGCTTCTCAAATATCCACATCACAACCTACCTCAAGATGAGCTGGTACTAGCCTTTTATGAAGGACTAAATGACATGAATAAAAGTATTGCTGATCCAGGTTGTGGAGGTGTGCTGATGGAGAAGAGCAGTGAAGAAGCCATAGAGCTATTGGCTGGTTGTGATTCCGTGGGATGAAGGATTGCTTCATAGGTCTTCGCTCAGGTGGTTGTTGGTTTTCTAACTGTTCCATTTGTGCTTCTCCCTCGAATTCTTCTTCTACCTCTTCCGAGTTGTTTCTAAGCCTTTGTCGGATGGTTCACTCAAGCTCGATATCGAGGGGAAAGAACGTTGGATGTCTGGATCGAAGCCCGTGCATGAATAAGGAAAAACAGCTTTAGTGCACCAGTTGAATACTGCTACCCGAGTAGTCTCTGGACTATTTGCGCTCGAGCGCACAATGTACTGTGCTCGATCGCAATAGTTCGCTCGATCTCACTTGAGCTTGCACTCAATCGCAAGGCCAAAAACAATACTGCTGCAGACCTGAAACAAAAGAAAACAGAAAACGAAAAGAAGAAAAATTAGATTTTTGATAAAGAAAATATAAACAGAACAAAGTAAGGAAATAAATAAAATAAAATAAAACTAATGAAAATAATTCCAAAAAGAAATTTAGTGCAATCCCCGGCAACGGCGCCAAGAACTTGTTGGGACGATTTCTACCTAAATAAATATGAAAATAACCATACTAGTTTTACTTGCAAGTGCACAAGGTCAATGGTAGCATAGTGTGCAAGTGTGATGTGAAATAGAAGAAAACAGTACTACTGCAGACCTGAAACAGAAGAAAACAGAAAACGAAAAGAAGAAAAATTATGTTTTTGATAAAGAAAATATAAACAGAACAGAGTAAGGAAATAAATAAAATAAAATAAAACTAATGAAAATAATTCCAAAAAGAAATCTAGCACAATCCCCGGCAACGGCGCCAAAAACTTGTTGGGATGGTTATCTACATAAATAAATATGCAAATAACCGTACTAGTTTTACTTGCAAATGCATAAGGTCAATGGTAGCATAGTGTGCAAGTGCGAGATCGTTTCCATAGGAATTGGTGAATTTCAATTTAGAATTAGTTTCTTTCAAAGTAAAAAGAGAAATAACTGTAGAGTGTGAGATAATAATAATGAGAACATAGGACTACGATATCCACCACTAATTATACTTTCCCACTAAGTAAAGTGCTAATACTCTAGCCTTATCGTGAATATTTAATGGTTGCCAACCTAAGGGCTTGGCCCACACCTTAGGCTATTGATCTCCCTATGCAACGAGTTAGGCATGGTGTACACTCTAACTCTTTTCTCTCTTAAGGGATTCAGCATGGGTGTATACTGAGTTGTTTCTTAAGAGAGCATGAGGGCTGTGGAGATCGACAACCACACGGGACCTAGGGCTTGGTCCGCTCCCGGTTTCTCATGCTGATTAACTCGAAAATCCGGTGTGGATATCTCTTGTTACTAATTTCGAACCCAGGACTCGGTCATCTAAATTGATGGGACTAACTTATCCATACCACATGCATACGTTGATCAGACACACACATATAAGGAATTTAAATACAAATAGGCATTAATCAAGTTAAACATTCTAATAAGGCTATAGCAAAGGTAATCAATGAACAAACATGTGGAAAAACATAACTAGGGCTTCAATCGAGCCCTATAAGAGTTTAGTTACACATGCTAGTTAAACTAAACATTCTAGACATAATGAATAAAACAGAAAAATAAAACTGAAGAAGACTCAGGAGACAAGTCGTCAATTCCTCTCCTAAGCTTGCAACTTCAAGTCTAAAACAAAAGGTCTAGTTTATGTGTTTTACAGGGCTATTTATAGGGTCCTCAAGGTGTCCCAAAACTCTAATTTCCTATTTGGAATCCAGAGACTTCTTTTTATATTTGGCTCTGCCGCCTCTGGAGTGTTTGCGCTCGATCGTATGCGAGATGCGCTCGAGCGTACCTTGCTGGATGGCAGAACTTGACATTTACTCCTAAAAGCTCCAAAATATCACCTTTTTGTCCAAATCCTGTGAAAAACACATAAAACACGAAAATGAAGTAGAATCTACTGAAATAGATAAATAAAGAGCCTAACAAGCGTAAATTAAGGGGCTTAAATATGACTATTTAAGCACTTATCACAACACTCGCAGAAATCAAGTTTCTCTACTTTGTCACCATCAAGTAGACCATTCTTGCTGAGAACTTGAAGGTCCTTTTCGCTCATGTGTCCCAAGCGAGTGTGCCAAAGGGCTACTTTATACATCTCAGCCATCAAGCTTGCTGCTTGATCCTTGATCTCCGTGTCTCCGATCATCTCATAGAGTCCATCCTTCATTACTACTTTGATCACTATCAAAGATCCCTTGGTTATCTTGATCTTTCCTTCCTTTTTTTTGTATGTGTACCCCATGGAATCTAGCTGGCCCAATGAGATCAAATTTTTTTCTCAACTCCGAAAGATATCTCACATTCCTCAGCAGCCTAGTCATTCCATCAAACATCCTCAGCTAGATGTCTCCTGTGCCCCTCAGTTGGTAAGAAGTATCATTCCCTAGGAAAACCTTTCCATCATTGGTTTTCTTGAAATTCTTGAACCAATCCCAGTGAGGTCACATGTGATAAGTGCACCCAGAATCCAAGATCCATTTCTCGCTGCCTCCTTGCCCCCTGCTCACACTTGAGCACACAATAAGAACATCATCATCTTGCTGTTCTCCCTTGGCAACCGAAGCCTCTCCATTCTTGGTATGGCTTATTCCCTCATCCCTCATCTTCTCCTTGCAATCTTTCTTGAAATGACCCTCCTTATGGCAGTAGTAGCATCTTTTCCCTCCAAATCTCAGTTTGGAGTGCGCTCTCCCATGGCTTTGTCCTCTACCTCTGTCCCGGTAGTAGCTATGTATGTTGCTACCATATCGAGTTACTGGCCTTCCTTTAATGAACAACCCTTCTCCACTTGATGCTTCCCTCATCTTGGCTTTGAAATCATGAGCCCTTATAGCATTGATCAGAATTTCCTTGGTTAGTGTATCTTTTCAATATTCAATAGTATTAACCAAACTATCAAAACAACTAAGAAGAGAATTCAACAAAATAACAGCCAATTGTTCATCTGGGAATGTTATACTACAGCTATTCAAATCTTGAACTAGCTTATTAAACACATCAAGAATATCTTGCAACTCTATATCAGGATCCATTTTAAAAGCAAATATTCGTTTAAGAAGATATATCTTATTTGGGAGAGTTTTGGTAAGAAACAACTCATCTAGTTTCTTCCATATGACAGTTGGATCTTCCAAGTCTCTGTACTCCCTAGTCACATTGTCCGACATGTGCAGAAAGATGGTGTTGTATGCCATCTTCTTCATCTCATTCCACTGGACCTCCGTGATACTTGCTGGAAAAGTGTCATCTTCTCCAATTGCCAAGTCCATCTTTTGTTACATAAGAACCACCTTGATCTTCTGCTTCCAAAGGGCAAAATCTCCCTTTCCATTAAAATTCTCAACGATGAAGTTTGAACCCATCTTGCGGAGAAAATCCCAAATTTATGTAGCGCCCACAATTGCTTTTTAACTTCTTCTAAATCCCAAGAACACAATCGAAGATTGATCTCAATACTGTTATTGAATCACCCTCAAGAATACGATTAGATCTTGATCTCTACTCCGTTCTTGAATCACCTTCAAGAACACTATCCAAGATTGATCTCTACTCCATTCTTGAACCTCAAGAACACGATCAGATCTTGATCTCTACTCCGTTCTTGAATCACCTAAGAAGTTGACCTTTGATTCTTGGAGTCTTGCTCCGATACCCGTTGTTCTTGCTCTGATACCCAGCTGTTCTTGGACCACAGCTCTGATACCACTGTTGGTGGTATCTCTTCCAGCTCTGATACTACTGTTAGGAAATCACCTCAAGATGCCCAGGTGGTGATCTTCCAAACACCCAAGTCTAGAATGACTTGTAATGAATCGGAATCAAACAACAATCAATGAAAGAACACAAGCAATTGTTATCGAGGTTCGACAATGTGCCTACGTCCCCGTGAGCTCCTCGGAGCTCTCTGTACTAAATCAATGAGTTCTTTATAAATGCAGAAACACCTCTTTAAGAAACCTCTTGTTCTTGAAGAATGAAAGAAGAGAAAAAAAATGATAAGGACTTGTGTTTCCCTGGAGTTTTCCCCAAGAAAATTTCTATTACAAAGCCCTTGAATCTCCTTTCTATACTACTCTCTCTCTAAACAACCAGCCTCTCTTGAATGAGTCTCTCCTGTGTTTAGTGTCTTTGCACTCTCACTCACCATGTGTTCTATGTCACACACATTCACATGTCATTGACATCACTCACTCATTGAATGGCTCATAGATGACCCTTTATATAGAGCAATGACTTCCTCATCAAATCTTTGGGATCAATATCAACCCTTAGATCTCAAGAACTAAAGACCTATGGTTCTCTAAGAGTCTAAGTGAACCTGTTCATTTTAACTAAGTCCCACGCACCATCTCAATTCAAAGGTGTCAGGTGTGCCTCGTGCTGAGACTTGGAACAGGGCGTGCTGAGGCTCAGTGCTTCGTACTGAGGCTTGGATGGGCTGGGCCACGGCGCGGCTTGGAGGAGAAGAGTCCTAGACTTGCTGGAGGCCGCGACGCCCAAGGCTGGGCTATGGCGCACAGCCAAGACCTGATGCTGAACTCTTCATCTGTTTAATCCTTAGACAAATACCAATAACATTCTTTGTCAAGGCTTCCCAGATTAAGGGTTTAAGTAGAGTTTGGGTTGGTATGCTTTTCTTATTCTTACTCTTTAGTCTTTTGCATTTATCTAGGCATCTAGAGGTGATGTTGAGTTAATTTCCAATAAGCTTATTTATAGGATTAATGGGATTGTGATTACTCTTATGTACATGTTTGAAGCAGACTATTCAGGTTCTTTATAGTCTATACCCGTTTGCCTTGGAACCAGGATTTGAATCTGAATCTGGATCCTGTATTCCAATTTGTGATAAAAAAATTTCTTCAGATTCCCAAAATTGGCGATCCAAAATTTTCTCGATAATAAAAATAATGATGGATATTTAGCTAGAAAATTGAAAAAAAAATTATAGATGCAAGAAAAGAATAAGAGTATTGACCTTATATCTTGATAATGGTAAACTATGTTATTGCTCTAATTATCTCTTATCTAACTTATCTCTAAGTGATAGATGTAAGCTACACATGCAAGAATTAGGGCATGCACATATAAAACCATAAAGTCTTGTAGTTCATTCAAAGAAGAATTTGAGAGAAACCGAAGATCAATTTATAGCTAAGTATTTTGTATTTTTTCTCTCAACTCTTAGCTTGATTATGGTTCAAAATCCGTTTCTCTAAAACGACTTACTTAAAACCGATTCATAGATTTCATCTTGCTAAATGTTTTTAAGTAAAATGAGATTTTGTGAAGCCACAGTCGATTGGCCTAGTACGATAGTCGATTGTAGGTTTGATTGCCTCAGGTCCTCTTTTCTGTGCTAAAGTTGAAGTTAACTATAAGTTTTGACAGTCAACTGTAAAAAAGTTCAGAGACTTTTCTTAGTCGATTGACAAAATCATACAATTGATTATATCCTTGATTTCTGGCTCTCTACTTTAAAATTCAAAGTTACAATCGATTGGCAAGAAGACACAGTTGACTGTACTGTCATAAATAATGATTAATTTTCAAAAATAGAGGCATGATTTAGAGCATTTAATGCACCAAAAATCTATTTATTGCCTCTAATGGATAGTAAGAGTTAGAACTATTAATGCCCGACATTAATGAGCCTCAAAAACTAACTTGAACATCCTTGAGCTCAATCATTACTTCTTTAAGTTTTCAAAATATGAAATTGGGCTATTCTTGTATTAAAAGCTTATGAGAGAGAAAATTTGAATTGCAATCATTTAATGAGATCTCTCTTTTATTGTACCAGAAATAGTCCTTCATTCTCTAAGTTGTAAAAGAGTTGGTGTAACTCTTGGTAATGAATTGTTGAGTGTTTAGGAGTTAAACACTTGTGAGGATATTTCTTGTAAGAGAAAATTTTTTCTTTATAAGTGTTTGGGAAACGCCTTGAAGTTTCTTGATTGTGTTCTTTGCTTGGATTAGTGAAATGAAATTTCAAGAAGTTCTCTTGAAGATTGGACTGGATCAAGGAGTGACTGAACCAGTATAAATAAGTTTTCAAGCTCTCCTCCCTTACTCTCTTTAATTTTAGAAAGTTTAAATTTATTGTTTATGATTTACTTGCTTTAAATTTAATAGCTTGTTTTATTGGTGTTTAAATTTTCAATTAATCGAAAACTTTTTAAAACCAATTCACTCCCGTCTTATGTTGCCTTAATCAATAATCGGTCTCAGAGCTTAGTTATCTTGTTTAGGCTTAAAATACTAGAGTAGATCTTATGATAACCTATGGAGGAAATCTTCTTGGTGAAGGTCATTCCTTGGCTAGACCTTCTTTGTTCAAAGGAGCAAATTTTAGTTCTTTTAAAAGTTGAATGTGGATTTTCGTAGAAGTTCAAGATTTTGAGTTACGGGAAACCATTTTTGATGGTCCTAGAATTCCTATGAAAAAAGTGAATGTTGAGGAATTTGAAGTTAAGGTTCCTAAAGTTAGACAAGAATTCAATGATGATGATAAGGAAAAAGTTTATCTTAATAGTACAGCTATAAACATGCTTTATTGTGCTTTAGATATAAATGAATATAATAAAATTTTGGCATGTGAATCGGTTAAAGAAATTTGGGATAAACTTCAAGTCACATATGAAGGTACTAATCAAGTTAAGAAGTCCAAAATTAATAGATTAGTGTCTAACTATAAAGCTTTCAAAATGTCACCAACGGAGTCCATTTTCGAAATGTATTGTCGTTTTACTAACATTATCATTTAAACGAAATTTTTTGGTAAATATTATGATAATGGTGAGAAAAATTCTTAGATCTTTTTCTAAACCATGAGAATCAAAGATGATTACCACTGAAGAAGCAAAGGACCTTGATGATCTTGAGATTGATACTCTTTTTGGGTCATTGTTGACTCATAAGATGAATGTCATCAACAAAGAAGATGATAATGAGATCAAGAAGAAGAAGACCATTGCCCTCAAGACTACCACTAGCAAACAAGTGGAAGGCGATAATGAAAACATTGAAGAAGATGGGGACATTGCTATCATTTCCAAGAGATTCCAAAAATATTTGATGATCAAGAAGAATTAAAGCAAAAAGGCTCATGCTAAAGATGATTCCATCAAGAAAAATAAAATCATATGCTTTAGATGCAAAAAGCTAGACATATCAAGATGAATTTCCCTCTAGAAAAGAAGCCCTTCAAAAATGGTGGCTACTTGAAGTGATGATGAGAAAAAAGATTCTGACGATGATACATATCAAGAGATTGCCAACCTTGCTTGATGGAAATTGATGATGAACATAAGGTAACTAATTCTTTAAATATTGATGTTGATAATGATATTGTGCATGCAGATTTACTTGAAGCATTCAATGAATTACAATATGAGACTAAGAAAATTGGAATTAAGAATGTTGCTCGTAAGAAAAAGGTTTTATATTTTTCTAAAGAAATGGATGACTTGAAAGAATAAAAATGAAAAAATTTCTTTGGAAGTTGGTAACTCAATACAAAATGATTTGAAAAATGAAAATGAGATTTTAAAGAAGAAAGTGATTGAGTTAGATAACACTATCTCTAGACTTGTTAAAGGAAAAGAAAAACTAGATGAAGTGTTGGCTTGCCAAAGAATGAGTGGAGAGAAATCTGGATTGGGATACATCCATATGGATAAACAAAAATCTAATGGAACTATTTTTGTGAAATTAACAAATCTGAATGAGCTTTCTAGCTTTCAACATCCTATCAAAGCTTATAATGCATCATCAAAGAAAGCTAGGAAATCTCATGACATTCTTACAAATGCTAAAAAATGTTCCTAATGCCAATGCTTCTCACAAAAATTTATATTCTAGAAATTCACATGCTCAATATGCTTATTCTAGACATGCTCATTCTAGGAATACATATTGTAACGACCCATCCTGAGTGGGCCGTACTCGATATGACTCCATTACCTTTCAGCACTGAGCACCTTAACTTAAGATGCTATTAAATAAAACATACAACTTAAAAAAAATTCTTTTCAAATAATCCAAACCCATACAAATTTAAGTCTTCACATATCTGAAACTTCTTGATACAATAAGTCAACTTATAGGATGTCAAAGAAAACACAATTAAAAAAGATCTCTTTAAATACTACAAACTTGTACATATTTTTACAAAATAAACTATAATAAAAAAAACTTAGAGTCCTAACAAGACCCTAAAGACAAGGATGCCATGGACGAGGACTTTACTAAGATCTTCTATCAACTTTGATTACACACATTTCGGTGTTTTCTTGAAATGTTGTTAAAAGAAAGGGGTGAGCTAAAAAGCTCAATGAGTAAACACCTTACTAAAAGTACATGTTTTGGGAAAAAAAAGCTTCTCAAATTTTAAACCTTATCATATAATTCATTTTGTAAATATATGTAATACAATTTGTATCATTTAAATTTCAATACTTTTTCAGACTTCCAACTGAAATTGGGGAGATTTCGCCATCCCGGATTATAAGTATCAGAGAAGAGTGTCAAAGGCTTCTTGTACATGCCTAAGGCATTACATTGTTCCTTATACATCCCTCTCATCTCAGCAAATGTGGGACACTCTTGGGCAAGATGATTTGCCCCGCCACACACAAAACATGATTAGCTACATGTGTTGGCTTTAAGCTCTTAGTTTTTAACACCTCTAGTTCCTTAGTGAGCATCTCGACCTTGGCCTTAAGGTTATCCTCTTCCCTAAGATGGTAAATTCCACCACCATTTGGGTTCCCTATAAGTCGTGACCTATTTGTGCTTTCAGTAACACTAAGTTCAGTCCAAGTGTGAGCTTTTTCAGCAAGCTCATTGAGGTACTCTATGGCCTCATCAGGATCTTTCTCTAAAAACTCACCATTACACATCATCTCTACGAATTGGCACTCTCTATATATAAGTCCCTCATAAAAATAGCTCACTAAGTGCCAACTCTCATACCCATGATAAGGGTACATACTCAATAACTCCTTAAATCTCTCCCAGGACTGATACAAAGTCTCGCTGTCCTTTTGTGCAAAGGTGGAGATTTGTCTTTTTAAAACATTGGTTTTATGTTAGGGAAAGTATTTATTAAAGAAAGCCCGAGTCATCTCAGTCCACGTCCCAATAGATTGTGGTCTAAGTAAGTATAGCCAACTCTTAGCTCTATCCTTCAAAGCGAAAGGAAAGAACTTAAGCCTCACAATGTCATCGATTTTATCTTGACTATGGAAAGTCGTGACTACTTCCTCAAATTCTCTGATGTGCACATATGGGTTTTCATTGTCCAAGCCATGAAATGTAGGGAGTAACTGAATCATCCCTGGTTTAAGATCTAATTGGCGAGTATTGGCTGGAAACATGATGCATGATGGTGTGGCTGTGCGTGTAGGGTGGAGGTAATCCTGAAGTGTCCTAGCAACATTCTCATTAAGGTTATCGGCCATGTTAACAAAATTCTCCCTTGGGGGTGCAATATAGTTTGATCTAGGCGAGGTTTCACCAATGGAGTTACCGCCTTTACAGTTGCCGAAAAGAAAAACTGTTTACAGTTCTTCTACCGTCATGTCAAAAGTTGACAATCTTCCTTGTACTTAAGCACGTTTCCCCGGCAACGGTGCCAAAATTTGATTACGCCCAAAGAGTAACGCGGTAGATGTAGTACAGCTTTGGGGTGTCGATTCCACAGGGAAACAAGATAACTACAAGAGAAGGTATGAACCTTAACAAATACGATAAAGATCAAGTGAGAGAATAAAGTATTGTGTGAAAATTGTGTAGATAATATAATGGAGGAAACAAGGGTCCGGGAATCCTCCCTAGGTTTTTTGCCTTATTCCAGTCTCAATTCAGTTGTTTTTATCTCGATTGCAAGTTTCACATCCCAAACAAGAATCGGTAAATATTCAATTAAGCACATATATAAACCCTAATGTAATTGTTATGAAATACTTTTTACTTTCAAGCACACATGACCTAACTTATAGATTATCAAGAAACGATAATATATCATGATGAAAATACTGCAGTGATGGACAAATCTATAAGAGAAATCTATCGGACTCAATCACACCTCAACAACATCACATAAGAAGAGCATGACTAGACTTATATGAGGGAGAAAGATGCAATCACCGGATTAAGGGAAAATTTTCTAATTCAATTGAAAAGTAAATCATAATAATGTTTAACGATAAATCCATATTACAACTGAACTAATAAAGGAATTAAAGAACAACAAAACCTAGGGATTCATCCCTTCGCCTTGCTTGGAGATTAGTCGGCCATAGGGGAGAGTGTAGCAGCCTCCCTTGAGTTTTTCAGCCTTCTATCTATTTTATGAATGTCTAATTACAAACCCTAAGTGGTCTATTTATAGTGTACAAGGCCTAAGGGTGTTTTAGGTTTTGAACAAATCATTAAAGACCTAATTAGGGCCTAACTCGGAGAACAGGGTCTGTGCGCGCGCTGCATCTTGGATTCAGTCGCGCCGCACCTTGGCTTTTGTCAGGTTTCTTGTTTGTGGGGTGGGGTGCTCCTCAGCTTCATTCAGGGTGCGCCTCAGCCCTTCAAGGTGCACCTCAGCTTCATCCAGGGTGCACCTCATCCCTTCAAGGTGCACCTCAGCTTGATCCAAGGTGCACCTTGACCTGTTGGATCTTTGAGGCTTCTTTTGGGCTTCTTTCTGAAGGGTGCGCCCCAGCTCCATCCAGGGTGTACCTTGACTTAATTTGTAGAGATCTTCTTTGTTTTATCTTTTCGCAGCCATTGCTCCACTTTGGTATGCATCGAATAATCTTGCTTTAAGCACCGAATGCTTTTTCCATATTTTTTAACTCAAGATACCTGAAAATGCAAGAAATAAGTTAATGTTGCAAGAATACCACTTGAGAGTTGTTAACGAATAAAAATGCAATTAAAACCTAAATCAACCCTAAAGTGCTAACAAATAAGTACGATTAAGATGCATTTTATGGCTTTCATCAGTCCCCAAGTGGGAGTGAGGGTTGTTTCTGAATGAGAGAGGTCCTCATTCTATCTTGTTCCATGGAGTCTTAACCATTTGTCTAATGTCATTATATTTGTCTTCTTATAGCCTTGCCATAGCCATTACCTTGATTAAAGATACAGGCTTAGCTATCAATAACTCCATTCTAAGTTCTGGTTTTAGACCAGATATAAAGAAACTCAATAAGAAGGTTTATGATAATCCTATGACTTTGCTGGACAAGTTCTCATACTCATATTGATAGGTAGTGACAGTAGTTTGTTGTGTAAGTTTAGCCAATGCTCCTCTATAGTCAACATATTCTAATGCCCCAAATCTTTGTGCAACTACTTGGAGAAATTATCTCTAATATTTCAGCAATCCATTGGTATAGCACCATTGATACCAAGAAAGTGCTTGTCCTTCCAAGCAAAATGAGGCAATCATTAATCTCTGATCTTCAGGTGCGTTCTAAAAATCAAAGTATTGTTCAATCTTGAAGATCTATCCAGCAAGATCTGAGCCATCGAATTTTGGCACATCTCGTGTCGTCTGCCATTGTTTTGGTTAGAAAACTTAAAGGTTGAAGGGAGATTGAAGATTTGAGGAAAAGATTGATGGTTGAAGGAGAAAAGTTTGGAAGGTGAATGAAAGCACCAATTATTAGGGTCAGGAAGAAAAGCAAGAAGATGAAGATGGTGATTGAGGAAGAATTGTATTGATATTCTCTAATTCGAACTCAAAGTGCTCCTTAGAACAAGGTTGTTACAACAAAAATTGCATTCCTCTCTAGGGCTAATACTATTTATAGTTGCTGCAATACAATATGTTACAGTTTGTTACAACCTGTATGACTATCAATTATGTTATAACTGCCATACAGAATAATCTCCTAAAGAATGTAGCCTTTCTGCCAATAAGGAGTTGTTTTCCTCCTGGTAGATTGGCACCTTTGTTTTATAATTGATTCCTGAACTTCTTAATCATTTCTTCTCAGCTCTTGCTCATCTAGCTGTGCAGCTTCTTGAGTACTTTCTTCCAGCTCTTGCTCACTTAGCTGTGTAGAGTCTTGACCACTTTCTTCATTTAATTCCTACTCATTTTCCTCCTCCAATTGAGACTCAATTTCATTGTTCATTTGTAGTTGCATTTGTACATCTTCTATAATTGCTTGAATATCCAAGTTAATGTGTGTAACAATTTATCATGTAGATAATGGTGGGTTTTAAAACATTTTCAATATGGTGCTAATTAAGTTTATACATAAGAGGAACAAATTTATAAGTTTATAGATAATTAATTGAATATGAACTTTAAAATATTTATAAAATAGATTTAGCTAATATTGTTAAGATTTTTTATTGAGTTTTTTTAAATAATTAAAATACTATTTCTTATTGATAACACTTTATTTACTCAATATAACATTCGAGTTCAAATGCAAATCTAAAACTAAAAAAAAAATTATTCTAAAATCTCAAATACACATTATAATATCAATTTACTTAGAATTTTTAAAGTGGAAAATTAGCAAATAAATAATTATTTTTATAGTAGATGCTATCATAACATGTGGTATAAAATGCAAATTTATAAGTAAAAATTTGAAATTTAAGAATATAAATAGTAAAATACTAAATTAAAGAAATTATGTAGAGAAAACTAAAAATATTGTTCTATTAAAATAAATTTATAGTACAAGCTTTTTTTCTCTCTTTATATATATATATATATATATATATATATATATATATATATATATATATATAATATACATTTTCATAAATCCGATTTATTAGATTTAATATTATTCGTTAATTTTGAGAAACAAATGAGAATTTTATTAATTAATCATAAATACACAACACCAAACGTTCAGACTGATAAAAAATATAAAACTCCAAATGATCAGACTCATTATCGGGCTGGAATCGATCTAACGCCACTCTTTTACTGATTCCTAAAACATTGGCAAGCACCAACAACCGTGTCTTTCATTGATTAATTTGCATATTTATAAAGTTATAAATTGAATTTTATAAAGATCATCAAATAATTAATTATAAAATTAAAACTATATCATTTCGGTGAAAGAAGAAAAATAGAAAAAGTGACACCTACAATCATTAAGTATATGGGTCTGATACTTAAGACGTCCTTAGACTACAAATTTCACGTTGGAGATAGAAATATTTCAACTAATTAAAGTACTATGAGCAAAAATGTCTGCCCTACAACTTAGGATTCCAGAGAGAGACTTGAATAATTATTAGCAAGCTCTACTTGGAAAACTTCAAAATCTCTTATTCACCACCAAGGTATTGAAATAGAAATTTCTGAGTAGACGCACTGCCCACATGTTCATCAACAACGACTTGTTGGGATGATGAATGGTTATTGAATTTTGTTTGATGATGATGAGGATCTATCTGGTACTGATGAGATGCAAGAAGCTTATCCAAAAATAACCAATCAGTACCGTTTAATCTCTCCTGTTGTTGCGGCACGAGGCCGCCACAACTGTTTGATGTTGTTAGCCTGAGTAAGTTTTGAGAGCACTCAATGTCCATATTGTTCAAAGAGAGCACAGCAGCTGGTGATATAAAGGATGGGGCGCCAACTGCTGATTCTGGACTAAATAACTGTGGGAGATGCATGGAGGATGATGACCCATCAAAACCGTAATCGTATATCGGCTGCAGAAGATGATGACTTTGTCTTGGCTGATCAAATATTGTAGAAGAAGAAGAAGCGTTAGCCTTCATGTGATGAGTATTGAAATGTTGTACTTGATGATCTTCTTGACCAACTTCTGTTTGGAATCCCGTATTATGATGATTCTTCTTCTTGAACACCCTACAAACAACCCATCCATCTTCCTGCAGGTAGAGCAATCACAAAATTGTTAATATGTAGCACTAGTAATTTTTTTTTGGAATTACTATGTGAGCAATATTGTATAATGTTTGATTTTCTTTTCTTTTTTTGACTTTTCCAAAGATAAGATCGAGTATCGCAAATTATGGTTCTAACTAATCCTCGAGTACATGCAAATCAATTGCCATGTTCATATATACCAAGCAAACGTAGAATATAATAAATTTTGCAAGTGGGGCTTTTAAGGAGTTATAAAATCAATCAATGAGGAATCAAAATTCCAAACTTGTGTTAACGGAACACTTATCTTGACTCATTTTATTACTTGATCAAACCTTTTTGAGCAGTTTGGTATATACAAAGATTAAAATAAAATTAATGCTCTAAAGATGAAAAAATTCTGGGTTAGTTAGGGTTTAAAATAAAATATTATTAATAGATTTTTCAACGGGTTGGTTTTAAATCCGAGCCAGTCAAGAATTATCAAATTTAAGATGATATTTTAGACATGAGATAACATACTTTACCAATAAAAATACTATACACCTCATTCTCTAACCAATCCCTCCGAAGATTTTTTTTGAGAGTATTAATATCATATTCCATTTTTATTGTGCAAACAGATAGGAGATTAGAGTTGTGTTTCCTTGTTTCTCTCTCTCTCTACTACATTGGTGAAATAATGGTACCTGAACCTCAGAGTTGTCATCTTCCAAACGATACTCATGCATGATCCAATCGGTCTTTTGGCCATGAGGAGCACGCCCCGTGTAGAAGACGAGTGTTTTTCTCATGCCAATCCTCTTAGAGTTAATACTGAGATGGATGGCCTTGTCCCTCCCTGTTGCTTTCCAAAAACCAGCTGTGGTTGCCCGATTGGTTCGAGTTCCAGTTGGGTATTTCTTGTCCTTGTGACTAAAGAAATACCACTCATTCTGAGGACCCGATCCGATTCTACATTTGTCTATATATGCATCACCAAACAATTCATTAATCATTCTAGTAATTAAAATGTTATGTTTTTTTGCACCCAAAAAAATGTTATGCTTTTTTTTTCTTTGTGATCTGTGTGACAGAAGAACAATGGGCTGCTTCTCTATTTGAAATATGAAAATTATGTTACATGAATTGCTTGCAAGCCTAGGCAGAACCTACATGCATGTTTTCACGAGCATGCAAATTAAACCCTAGACAAAGATGGATTTATGAGGTTTGACTGAGACTATATACATGCATGTTTGCAAATTTTTTTAAACACAGCAATGGATCTAACTATCTCTACTCCTTTACTTAATTATACGACAATTTTTCATTCTTATAAGAGAGTTGGCACATACTTTTGTTTTGAGACAAATGCATGCCGATGAGCCAAAGATATATTGCTGATTAATTCTTACGCAAATTCTTTGACCCATTAATCATGCACATTAAATATATAAAAGCTATTAATCCTATATGCGTGTAAGGAATTTGAAAGTGTCTTACATATTGTAAAATATTAAGTTAAAAGAGAACAAGAAGAATTAAGAAAGGGTTTTAATTAATTAATAACCTTTGAGGTCCCACGGCTCGAGTTTGTTGAGATCAACCTCCCTGATAACATCAAGGTCAATGGCTTCATAAGCGACCTTCTTCCTTAGGTAATAGTACAAGAGCTCCTCATCGGTTGGATGGAATCTGAAACCTGGAGGGACTGAAAGCTCTCCATTTTCTGCCATATTCATTCTCTGGAGTGAACTTCAATCTAATTACTCTCTTAACCTGATGACCAAACAAATTAAACATGTACTACTTGCAATTGAAGAAATTCTTAGTTAAATTTAGTCTAGCAGTTTATGCCAATCACTTTAGTACCCTTTTGGTAAAGCTGTTTAAAAGGAAGATAAGATTAATTAGATTGAAGATCACTCCAGAGAATGAATAATTAACATATTAAATATGTTGAAAAGGGAAGAGAAAGAAAGCCAAACAAACAAGGGTTTTTGGAAGCTACTAAAAACTATATATAGTACTTCCATATGCATCAACAAATAATTAAAGATGTGAAGCTTTGTTTAAATCATTAGCTTTGTAATTACAGCTCTCCATGTTAAGGGTATATATACCTCTTTTGTTTACTGTTTCTCTTTGTTTTTGCTTTACATATGATCATATGAAGGTTAAGATAGGTATTAGAGAGCAAATTAATTAAACAGAAGTCGACAAGCATTATTCCTAAATTGAAGAAAGATATCAAATTCATTAGTAGAAGTATGTTTCATAGTTCTTGAGCTCCAGTTACTAAAAATCCCCAGAAATCACTTTAGTTGAAAAAAAAACAAAAGAAAAAAAGTGTTGGTTTTTTTAGATCCACAAACCAAAAGAACGTGCATGGGCTACCATATAAGAAATTGTTTCCGAAATCAGAGTCATGGGAGATTCTTGGATTGGGCACCGTCTTATAACAGAAATTTCTCTTTTCTCATACCATCAGATGATCCTCTGTATCTCTATTCTAGGCAGGAATTTTTCCTAACACTTACGTAACCTTAATATTCTTAAGCACCTTTCTACACAAACAAAATGATCTTATGAATATATAAAAAGACCCACTTGTTTAACTTTGATGTAAACCAAAAGAAAAAGAAGAAAAATAAAAATAGAAAGGAGTATAATCTTGACAAAGACAAAAATCCAAAGTTACAAGGAGAAAAGCAATAAAAGCAAAAAGGAGAAATAAATATATAGGTAGAAAAAGAAGAGAGAAAAGCAAACCTTTGAGGGAAATGGTTTCTTCAGTGACAAAAGGAAGAAGACAACCCACAAACGAAAAAGCAAGCTACCCAATTTCTTAGCTTCAAGGGCACGATGTTTATAATTAGGGTTTTATTGTCTCTTCTCTTCCTTCTTACTATATTTCTTAGAAAGAGAGAAAGATGTGTGGATCAGTGCCAAGATTATAATTAGCAAAGGACTGAGAGAATCAAGTATAAATGGGTATAGAAATAAAGAAAAATTAATAAAATAATTAATCTTATCAGCTTAAGGGAAGAAAATATATATTATGAATTTTCTTTTATTTGGTAAATGTCCGTTGAATAGGAGACCTTAGTCCTGAATATCGCCTCATTAGTATGAAGAAAAACTGCATAACTGTCAATTGCTACAGTACTGTTTATTATTTCTTTTTTATTTTTTATTAACATATATTTTTTGTCTTTTCCTACCCATCTGTCTACAGTTATATGCACACAGGTCAGAGTCAAATGAGAATGAAAGAAATTCCCTTTTTATTCCTTTTTTTCTATTTATTTTACTGCTATTATATATATATATATATATATATATATATACCAACATTTGTCTTAATAATATTCTTGTTGCATATATAGCGAGATATCTTTATTTATTCATACATATTATTCTGCTATATACTCCTTAATTATAATGTGAAAGCAAAATATGTTCATTTTTTTTATTTGCAATAGATAATTTTATTATCCGTATTAATTAATTACTCCCTCATTTTGGCATATATATTATATATACACACTCCAAAGATCAGCCTGAATGAATTTAAGATAACAAATAAAAAAATAAAAATATTAAATTGAATATGTTATACCCAAGAACAAAAGAGAAGAAAAGTCTATTGAAATAGTTATTTTAAGTCCTGAAAGCTGCGGTCAAATGAAATTGAAAGGAGGATATGTATATATTCAAAAGTCCTTGAATCATCATTTCCACCGAATTGAGGCAATTAATATTGCATCAAATTCAGTGTGAGCATGTGAATTATTTAGTCATATATATATATATAAATTGTGGTATTCACACATGAGAATTGAATATTCTACACACAACATTTGTCCATTTAAATGTAAAACACACATAAGTTTGACTCAGACAATTGTAATCACATTAATCCTGACTAATTCTAACAATCATATTTAAGTGTATCAAATATAATTGTATATTACCTGCTAATTAATAACAAGTAATACAGTAGAATTATAAAAATATATAATTGAAGTTTTATAGAGTAGATGATTATGATGATATATATGGCACGTGAGGAGGGAAAGCAAAGTCCTGAAAGTCCATGGCACATACACGTGCTGATCCAACACAGTCCAAAGTCTCGTTTGACTTAAATCTAATGCTAACTCCATAATTAACCAACAACACAACACCTAATGGGGATCTGCATCATATATCCCTTTTTATTTCACGCCCAAAGGGATCCCTACGCAATCTACCCTTTATATTTTCTCTTCTCTCTCTTCTGTAATAGTACAAAATAATATAATATTAAAAAATATATAAAATGTAATTACAAGTGTACGTAGTGATTGCTGGTCAAACACGGTGCCAAATGATACTGTTATTTCTTTCTAATCACCAAATTGTATGTAAGGTTTCTATTCTAATTTCTACTGTAATTAATTATTAGCACATGCAAAACTGGTGTGCCGTTGCCTTCACGATCACTACATTTAACATATTAATGTGGCTTCATCAGAAATGGAATCTTATCGCTGCCTACTATTTATCATCTCCACTACACTCTTTAATTTCCCCTTCGATCATTTTCATCAATATATATTAATTTGTATAATATAACGGCTTAAAATTTCCTCGTTGTTTTCTATTTCTCATGTTAGTTACCACTTTTTTTAGTCTCGTCCCGTCAAGGTTTGTGTGATGATCGATATTCAAATGTTAAAGAGATAATTAATTGACTAATTAACCCAGAAACATAAACTTATAAGAAAAGACTGGTCATCATTTTTAAACTCTAACATATCCTTTCATAATAGGAAAAAGCTTTATCACCAACGGACTATCACCCATGTCTTTGATGATAACTATTTTCAACGACAAATATCGTTTTTTGGTGATAGTGAAAAATATTATCACTAAGAGATCTCTTTTTCGATGATAAATATTTTTGTTCAGTATTAAGTATGTGAAATCTTTAAAAATTAATTTTTGAATTTTTTTATTGAAAAAATATTATCACCGGGGGAGTTTATGCCCTCAATGTTAAAAAAAATTAATTTTAAATTTAATTAACTAATATCACCGAGGGACAAAAACTAATTAGTTTGACCTAAATTTTACGGGCACAACCTTTCTCCTCCATTTCTAATCTTTTCTCCTATCTTCTTCCCAGGTGTGATGCGTGACCTCCATTGTCAAAACTTCCAAATCTCTCTCTCTCTCTCTCTCTCTCTCTCTCTCTCTCTCTCTCTCTCTCTCTCTCTCTCTCTCTCTCTCTCTCTCATATTTCGTACCTTCTATTTTCGACCTTCGTTTCTACCATTTTTTTATCATTTTCCCCACTTTCTTTCTCCACCATTTCAGGCTATCTCTACCATTTTTGTAAGTTTCCTCTCTCTCTCTCTCTCTCTCTCTCTCTCTCTCTCTCTCTCTCTCTCTCTCTCTCTCTCTCTCTCACACATATATTTATGTTTATATATGTTTTGTTACTTTTGCTTTTTAATTTTGATATATATATATATATATATATATATATATATATATCACTACAAGATAATTGACATTTGCCAGCACTTTATTTCCGGTGCTTCAAAAAAACGCCGCAATATAATAACCGCCGGCGCTTCTTTTGTGGCGCTTCCTTGAAGCGCCGCAATATACAAATAACATATACTGGCGCTTCAAAGCGCCATTATATATGAATCTTAATACGTATAGTGGCACTTTGAAGCACAGCAATATACTAGGGCTTTAAAGCACCGAAATATGAAATGGGTTTCGAGCATATTCCGGCGCTTTAAAGCACCGGTATTTTTCGGCGCTTTAAAGTGCCGAAATATGCTCCTCTGCATATACCAGCAAAGGATAAGGGAGACGATTCATGGATGGGGGAAAGCAGCTAGGAGGAAAAGAAAGCATGGCGCTTTGAAGCGCCGAAATATGAAATGGGTTTCGAGCATATTCCGGCACTTTAAAGCGCCGGTATTTTCCGGCGCTTCAAAGCGCCGAAATATGTTCCTCTGCATATACCGGTGCTTCAAAGCGCCGGAATATGAAATGGGTTTCGAGCATATTCCGGCACTTTAAAGCGCCGGTATTTTTCGGGGCTTTAAAGCTTCGAAATATGCTCCTCTGCATATACTAGCGCTTTGAAGCGTCGGAATATGAAATGAGTTTCGAGCATATTCCGGCGCTTTAAAGCGCTGGAATAGGAAATGGGTTTCGTCCATATTCCGGCGCTTTCAAGCGCCAGTATATGCTAAAAATTTCTCATATATAAGCCTGCCGCGCCCTATAATTTTTTCCCCCAAATTTTTTTCCCTCCTCCACCGCGCCAACCCCAAAATTTTTTGCTGTCGCCCTTAGCTTCCCTGCCACAATATTTTATGGTAATCACCTGTAATTGTTCCTTTACTTGTATGATGGTGTTTGTTTTTTAATTTATTCCTATTAGTTTAACCCAAGGAAGGAAAAAAAAAATTTATATTGTTGTGTGTTTTTCCCCTTTCCCCTCTTTTTTTATTATGCAGTTTGCTGGATTTGATCCTTTTAAGAAGTCTACATATTTCAGGCCCTTCTTTGGATTTAGACAGCTCAGTCAATGTGTTTATGAACTACAAAACAGAATCGGTTCAAGCAGCAAGTTTGGCTCCAGAAAATGCACCAAGAGGAAGAAGAGATATTTGCATTTACAATGGTTCAGGTTTGGTCATTGCACATTTTTTATGGATTGTTTATAAGAACATCCCATATTCCCTTTTGAGACTTCTAAGCCAGTCTCTCAAGACACTTTCCTCCCACAGCAAGTCCATATTGGACATAATTGCCAGTTAGTTGAAAGTGTAAATTGAGGATTGCTTAGTTAAGATATTTCTATGTTTATTTTTGTGGCTATTTTGTACTTGTATGCTGTGTTTGGTTGCCGAGAAAAGGGAGAAAAATGGAGGAATTTTTTTTTGTTTATGCTGCTTATATTGCGGCGCTTTTAAGCATAGGTATATAGCGGTGCTTAGAAGCGTCGAAATATACCAGCGCTTAAAAGCGCCGAAAAAATATGCATATTGCGGCGATTTCAGAAAGCGCCGGTATTTGCACTTCGACATTACACATACCGGCGCTTGAAATAAGCGCCAGTAAAGCATATTTCGATGCTTTAAAGCGCCGGCGATGACCTTTTATCTTGTAGTGTATACGAAATTGTACACAAACTACTAGCATGTATCTCATAAATTTATAGTTAACTATTTGTTGATTAGTTATTCTTAAGTATGAGTTAAAATTATTATACTTAGCAAATATATATATATATACACACACACATTGTTTTGAGATTATTTCGGTTATTAAGTATGTTAAACCTTGAAGAAAATTGGAAATGAGTTCAAATCTGATTCTTGAGCCTTGAGTGAAAATTAGAGTAATTAGTAGGGTGTCAATTATTTCGATTAATATGTAAATATGATCATGTATTTTAGTTAAAATCTTTCTTAGGTTATTCAATGGGGCTTTAACATATTAATTGGGTATGGATATCGAGATAAAGTCATAAATTCGATTTTTTTCTTGGTGGATTCCATAGTTTTAAGAGGAACAACTAAATCTTAAATTTTGATAAAGTAAGTTTAATGAGTTGATTTCAAATTATCTAATTGAATTTAAATTTTCTTCATAGACATAACTTATATATATATATATATATATATATATATATATATATATATATATATATATATATATATATATATATAAACACACACATATCTGAAATGAGATGTTCATAAACATGAAATCTTTTTGGTTTACCTTATAATCAAAACTTATGGATTCCCTACAAAACTTACGATTAACTTACTGTAAAGTTAAAGAGCAAGATGATTTTATTAAAAACTGTAATTTTATTAAATTAAGCTTGCCTTTGTTA
Source organism: Bretschneidera sinensis (assembly GCA_023935145.1). NCBI lineage: Eukaryota > Viridiplantae > Streptophyta > Magnoliopsida > Brassicales > Akaniaceae > Bretschneidera > Bretschneidera sinensis. Next base: position 9,204,421 of record CM043704.1, read on the forward strand.
ATGAATTTATGGTTTTGTGGAACTAAGAATTTCTTAACTTTGTATTTTTCTTACTATTTATTTAATCAATGACTTTGTTAATGAATCTATAGAAGGGTTGTTGGCATGGTAGAATGACCATGTTTAGTGTGTTGTTGTGAGCTTGGTTACTTATAATTGTGCATACATGCATCACGACATATCATGAATATATTAATGCATTGCATCTTACCTTAGAATGTTCGTCCAATGATTATTGAGCGACCTAAATGCTCTCATTACTTTTAAATTAATATGTTTGCAATGAGAGTGATTGTGTTCAAATAATTATTGGATTGTCTAGAGTAAATTGTTCAGGAATGCGTGATAGATTTTTCAATTTGTATGTCCTAGCTTGTTTTGTTTCGACTAGATTTCAGTAGCATCTCTCATTGTTCTTTGGATATAAATTAAATTTGGGCCTATCTTCCTTAAGATATAGCTTCGAATTTAAGGTGTGTACTTGGAGGACTAAGGAAGGGGAAATGCTGTTGAAATCAAGTTCTACTATAACAAGTTTGGAACTACAAATTACAAAATCGATCATGCATTCATGAATGGGTTAGAAACCCCTACCTATTAGTGAATTTGATGATATGGTTAGAAAGCATGCATTAACATGCATGATTCATAAGGAATCATTACATTGTTTACTAATTCGTTATCAATTTTCGTCTCACATGCTATAAATGATCTCGAGTCAATCTTACTTCACCGTTGTCGAATATTGATTGAGTCAGGTATGTAAATCCAAAACTTTCTATATTGGTCTATTTGTTGTGATAACTTTATGTTAAATCTATACTTGTTTAATTATAAGCTAGCATCATTAGAAACCACATGTATTTAATGAAGTATTTTTGGAAGATAAAAAAGTGATAACAAAATATATGTTTAGGATTGTATCATGTTATTTCAATCTATATCTTTTTATATGTATGTTAAAAAAACAATATTCTTATTTTGAAAGAATATATATATATATATATATATATATATATATATTTAAAACATTTTATTGACAATAGATTCTTTATTATTTTAGTATTAGAACGATGTCAGCTGATCGTAGTTAGATGGATCATCGAGTTGTTAATCATGCCTTATTTATGGAATTTTTAGAAGGGGTTGAGGTTTTTCTTCACTTCGCATATGGTAATCCATCGTTTGTGTACGATGGAACTACTCGGTGTCCTCGTTATCTATGCTAGAATTATAAGTTTTTAAACTGAGAAAAAATTACCTTTCACCTATATAAGAAATGTTTTACTTCTAATTATAAGAGGTGGATTTTTCATGGTGGGAGTTATTTGAGACACAAACGGTTGAGCCCCAATCAGATCACCATGTGGAGGTAGGTTTCAGAGATAGGAGTCAGATATGGGAGATGGTAATGGATTTTGTTGGCCCAAACTTTAAGTAGGATGTTGAAGAGGATTTGAATCATTGTGCTACAAAGTTCTATGACATGTTGAAAGATGTTGATGAGTAGTTGTGGGAGGGTTGTAAGAAGCACACTAAGTTATCGGTGGTTCCACAACTATTGAATTGTAAATCTGATTTTGACATGTCTGAGAATTGTTTCGATCGATTATTGACAATAATTAAGGGCATGCTACTAAAGGATGAGAAGTTTCCTGAAAACTTTTACAAGTCCAAGAAAATGGTGAATGGATTAGGACTTAGGTATGAGAAAATACATTCATACCCGAATGATTGTATGTTGTATTAAAAGGAAGACAAAGACAAGAAAGTGTGTAACGTGTGTGGACATCCTCAGTTTAAACCTATGCAAGGTGGTAAAAAGAAGCAGAAAATACATACCACACAAGGTGTTGCATTACCTTTTGCTGAAACGAAGACTTCAAAGGCTTTATTTGTCGAAAAACACTATCGAACACATGAGATGGCATAAGGAAGGGAAACGTAGTAAGCCAAACATGGTCATCCACTTGGAAGATGGGCTGGAGTGGAAACATTTTGATGATACTCACCCTGAGTTTGCGCATAAGTCATGCAATGTTAGGTTGAGATTTTCAACTGACGATTTCACTCTATTTAGCCATTCAACGTCCCCTTAATCTTGTTGGTCGTTATTTGTTGGTATTTGTCACTCCTTACAATTTATCTCCTTGTATGTGCTTGAAAGAGCATAATCTATTCTTATCATTGGTAATTCCCGACCCAAACAACCCTGGTAAGAATCTAGATGTCTATCTACATTCATTAATAGACGAGTTGAAGATGTTGTGGATGGATGGAGTTCCTACTTACGATGTAGCTAAAAAAATTTAATTTGAAGGTTGCACTTCTATGGACGATCAATGACTTCCTTGCATATGGTATGCTTTATGGGTAGAGCACTCACGTTCTACTAGCTTCTCCTTACTATATAGAGCATACAAAATCATTATGTTTGCCACATGGTCATAAAAATTGTTGGTTTAACTATCACTGATAGTTCTTACTAGAAGATCATGCTTTCATAAGGCAAAAGTAGGGTTTCATAAAGAATAGATCTGAGAGTGGCCTGCTACCACCACGGTGTCGAAGGTAAATGTGAAAGCTAAAGTGATGTCTTTTGAACAGATCACACTCGATACCAATGGTAGAAAGCAAGAAATCCCTGGAATTGGCAAGGATCATAATTGGACAAAGAGAAATATCTTCTAGGAGCTACCGTACTAGTCAACTAATCTTATTCCCATAATTTGAATGTTAAGAATATTGAAAACAATGTGTTTGACAACGTCTTTAACACTATTATGGATATCAAGGGTAAAACTAAAGACAATTCTAACACTCGTTTAGATATGACAAAGTTTTATAGGTGTAACGACCCATTCCAGGTTGGCCACCCCCGAGACGGTGTTTTTGGCATTTTGAAAATCCCAGCACGACATACATATGCAACAAAAAATTAATACCAACTGTAATTTTTACATCAATCCTCAACCCTCAACAGATGAGGAACATTATTCTGATTGATGAGTGCCAAATATTGCATATTTTGGCCCTTTAATTTACAATTGTTAGCTTAGGAATTTGTTACTTTGAGTTGTTTTCGTTGTTTTACAGGTTTACAAGCTTGGAAAGAAGTTTCACTAAATTTCCAGAATTGCTCGTGCAAATAAGTCATTTTTGAGGATTAAACTGTATTGATTTAGGAAGAATCAAAAGATGAACAATATATGCTTTGAAAGATCCGGATGTCTATTTTCTGGAGAATTTTACGGATCAATAAAATGATTTTTCTAGAGAAAGTTATGGCAGTTTTAGTAGACAAAGATCAGGCTGTGCATGATTTCAGCGTGACAAATCAGCCATTTTTAAGGATTTAACTGTATTGATTCGGGAAGAACCACGAGATGAGCCATATATGCTTGGAAAGATCCCGATGTCTATTTTCTGAAGAATTTTATGGATCAATAAAATGATTTTTCTAGAGAATGTTATGACAGTTTTAGTAGACAAATGTCAAAGAGAAAAAACTGGAATCTGCAGTATCCCACATCAGATTGGAAGCATATTGCACTTGTGATATTTCCCTATATAAGCCCTTCTTCACTTCATCTTTAATGTACAATTCCTGAGCCACTTTGATGTTTACCAGTGGACGTTCGCTAGCATTCTGGTGGATCTCGAAGGCTTTGTCACCACAAAGGGAAGCGCCGCCCGTCAGCGAGTGGAATTTCTCCCATGTAAAGTTGTTTATTTATTTCTTTATATTCAGTTGTTTTAGTTTAAATGTTTAGCACTTTTTATTATATTTTTATAGCTATGAGTGGCTAGACTCTTCAGCTAAGGTTGAAGATGAAGCCCCGCCATTGTTTGGCGTAGTAGTTCAGATTTGCTTGTACAAATCTGACAATTTTTAGTATAAATGTTCTGTCAATTATTTGAGTTAATCTTATAATTGATTGAGTTTAAATTGTCTGTTGGATATTCCTTGTGTTTCATCTGATGGATACATTGAATACTTTTCGATTAAATTGGATTTCCTTTGTGATTTGTTAAGAACGGATACATTGGACGCTTTTGGTTTAATTGGGATGAGTGATGAACTTATCTTTATGTTCTTTGTTTTTCATTTAGGTTTTTTATTTATTTATTTTGTTTTGCTAAGGGACTAGCAAATTGTAAGTTTGGGGGTATTTGATGAGTGCCAAATAATGCATATTTTGGCCCTTTAATTTACATTTGTTAGCTTAGGAATTTGTTACTTTGAGTTGTTTTCGTTGTTTTACAGGTTTACAAGCTTGGAAAGAAGTTTCACTAAATTTCCAGAATTGCTCATGCAGATCAGCCATTTTTGAGAATTAAACTGTATTGATTTAGGAAGAACAAGAAGATGAGCTATATATTCTTGGAAAGATCCGGATGTCTATTTTCTGGGGAATTTTATGGATTAATAAAATGATTTTTCTAGAGAAAGTTATGGCAGTTTTAGTAGACAAAGGTCAAAGAGCAAAAGCTGAAATCCGCAGTATCCCATATCGGATTGGAAACACATTGCACTTGTGATGTTTCCCTATATAAGCCCCTATTCACTTCATCTTTAGTGTACAATTCCTGAGCCACTTTGGTGTTTACCGGTGGACGTCCACTAGCATTCTGATGGATCTCGAAGGCTTTGTCACCACGAGGGGAAGCGCCGCCCGTCAGCGAGTGGAATTTCTCTCATGCAAAGTTATTTATTTATTTCTTTACATTTAGTTGTTTTATTTTAAATGTTCAGTACTTTTATTATGAACTGTAGTTTCATAGTTATGAGTGGCTAGACTCTTCAGCTAAGGTTGAAGATGAAGCCCCGCCGTTGTTTGGTGTAGTAGTTCAGATTTGCTTGTACAAATCTGACAATTTTTAGTATAAATGTTCTGTCAATTATTTGAGTTAATCTTATAATTGATTGAGTTTAAATTGTCAGTTGGATATTCCTTGTGTTTCATCTGATGGATACATTGAATGCTTTTCGATTAAATTGGATTTCCTTTGTGATTTGTTGAGAGCGGATACATTGGATGCTTTTGTTTTAGTTGGGATATTCTTTGTTTTTTTGTCTTATAGTTGGATTCATGGAATCTTTTGATAGGCTATTTTTAGGACATATGCCATGAGTGATGAACTTATCTTTATGTTCTTTGTTTTTCATTCAGTTTTTTTTTTTTATAATTATTTTGTTTTGCTAAGGGACTAGCAAATTGTACGTTTGGGGGTATTTGATGAGTGCTAAATATTGTATATTTTGGCCCTTTAATTTACATTTGTTAGCTTAGGAATTTGTTACTTTGAGTTGTTTTCGTTGTTTTACAGGTTTACAAGCTTGGAAAGAAGTTTCATTAAATTGCCAGAATTGCTCGTGCAGATCAGCCATTTTTTAGGATTAAACTGTATTGATTTAGGAAGAACCAGAAGATGAGCCATATATGCTTGGAAACATCCGGATGTTTATTTTCTGGAGAATTTTACGGATCAATAAAATGATTTTTCTAGAGAAAGTTATGGCAGTTTTAGCAGATAAAGATCAGGCTGTGCATGATTTCAGCGTGACAGATCAGCCATTTTTGAGGATTTAACTGTATTGATTCAGGAAGAACCACGAGATGAGCCATATATGCTTGGAAAGATCCCGATGTCTATTTTCTGGGGAATTTTACGGATCAATAAAATGGTTTTTCTAGAGAAAGTTATGGCAGTTTTAGTAGACAAATGGCAGGCTGTGCATGATTTCAGCGTGACAGATCAGCCATTTTTGAGGATTTAACTGTATTGATTCAGGAAGAACCATGAGATGAGCCATATATGTTACTTTCAGTTGTTTTCGTTGTTTTACAGGTTTACAAGCTTGGAAAGAAGTTTCACAAAATTGCCAGAATTGCTCATGCAGATCAGCCATTTTTGAGGATTAAACTGTATTGATTTAGTAAGAACTAGAATATGAGCCATATATGCTTGGAAAGATCCGGATGTCTATTTTCTGGGAAATTTTACGGATCAATAAAATGGTTTTTCTAGAGAAAGTTATGGCAGTTTTAGTAGACAAATGGCAGGCTGTGCATGATTTCAGCGTGACAGATCAGCCATTTTTGAGGATTTAACTGTATTGATTCAGGAAGAACCATGAGATGAGCCATATATACTTGGAAAGATCCCGATGTCTATTTTCTGGAGAATTTTACGGATCAATAAAATGATTTTTCTAGAGAAAGTTATGGCACTTTTAGTAGACAAAGGTCAAAGAGCAAAAGCTGGAATCTGCAGTATCCCACATCGCATTGGAAACACATTGCACTTGTGATGTTTCCCTATATAAGCCCCTATTCACTTCATCTTTAGTGTGCAATTCCTGAGCCACTTTGGTGTTTACCGGTGGACGTCCACTAGCATTCTGCTGGATCTCGAAGGCTTTGTCACCACGAGGGGAAACGCCGCCCGTCAGCGAGTGGAATTTCTCTCATGTAAAGTTATTTATTTATTTCTTTACATTTAGTTGTTTTATTTTAAATGTTTAGTACTTTTATTATGAATTGTAGTTTCATAGTTATGAGTGGCTACACTCTTCAGCTAAGGTTGAAGATGAAGCCCCGCCATTGTTTGGCGTAGTAGTTCAGATTTGCTTGTACAAATCTGACAATTTTTAGTATAAATGTTCTGTCAATTATTTGAGTTAATCTTATAATTGATTGAGTTTAAATTGTCTGTTGGATATTCCTTGTGTTTCATCTGATGGATACATTGAATGCTTTTCAATTAAATTGGATTTCCTTTGTGATTTGTTAAGAACGGATACATTGGACGCTTTTGGTTTAATTGGGATATTCTTTGTTTTTTTGTCTTATAGTTGGATGTCAGGCTGTGCGGGTTGTGCGGGATTTCAGCGTGAACAGAAGTTTTGAAAGGCATGTGAAGACTTAAATCCAATATCACACATCGGTTGGAAACACATTTCTATATCCCACATCCCACATCGGATTGGAAACACATTCCACTTGTGGTATTTGCCTATATAAGACCCACTCCACTTCATCATTCAGTGTACAATTCCTGAGCCACTTTGGTGTTTACCGGTGGATGTCCGCTAGCATTCTGGTGGATCTCGAAGGCTTTGTCACCACAAGGGGAAGCGCCGCCCGTCAGCGAGTGGAATTTCTCCCATGTAAAGTTGTTTATTTATTTCTTTATATTCAGTTGTTTTAGTTTAAATGTTTAGCACTTTTTATTATAGTTTTATAGTTATGAGTGGCTAGACTCTTCAACTAAAGTTGAGGATGAAGCCCCGCCATTGTTTGGCGTAGTAGTTCAGATTTTCTTGTACAAATCTGACAATTTTTAGTATAAATGTTCTGTCAATTATTTGAGTTAATCTTATAATTGATTCAGTTTAAATTGTCTGTTGGATATTCCTTATGTTTCATCTGATGGATACATTGAATGCTTTTCGATTAAATTGGATTTCCTTTGTGATTTGTTAAGAGCGGATACATTGGATGCTTTTGGTTTAATTGGGATATTATTTGTTTTTTGTCTTATAGTTGGATTCATGGAATCTTTTGATAGGCTATTTTTAGGACATATGCCATGAGTGATGAACTTATCTTTATGTTCTTTGTTTTTCATTCAGTTTTTTTTTTTAATTATTTTGTTTTGCTAAGGGACTAGCAAATTGTACGTTTGGGGGTATTTGATGAGTGCTAAATATTGTATATTTTGGCCCTTTAATTTACATTTGTTAGCTTAGGAATTTGTTACTTTGAGTTGTTTTCGTTGTTTTACAGGTTTACAAGCTTGGAAAGAAGTTTCATTAAATTGCCAGAATTGCTCGTGCAGATCAGCCATTTTTTAGGATTAAACTGTATTGATTTAGGAAGAACCAGAAGATGAGCCATATATGCTTGGAAATATCCGGATGTTTATTTTCTGGAGAATTTTACGGATCAATAAAATGATTTTTCTAGAGAAAGTTATGGCAGTTTTAGCAGATAAAGATCAGGCTGTGCATGATTTCAGCGTGACAGATCAGCCATTTTTGAGGATTTAACTGTATTGATTCAGGAAGAACCACGAGATGAGCCATATATGCTTGGAAAGATTCCGATGTCTATTTTCTGGGGAATTTTATGGATCAATAAAATGATTTTTCTAGAGAAAGTTATGGCAGTTTTAGTAGACAAAGGTCAAAGAGAAAAAACTGGAATCTGCAGTATCCCACATCGGATTGGAAGCATATTGCACTTGTGATATTTCCCTATATAAGCCCTTCTGCACTTCATCTTTAATGTACAATTCCTGAGCCACTTTGGTGTTTACCGGTGGACGTCCATTAACATTCTAGTGGATCTCGAAGGCTTTGTCACCACAAGGGGAAGCGCCGCCCGTCAGCGAGTGAAATTTCTCCCATGTAAAGTTGTTTATTTATTTCTTTATATTCAGTTGTTTTAGTTTAAATGTTTAGTACTTTTTATTATAGTTTTATAGCTATGAGTGGCTAGACTCTTCAGCTAAGGTTGAAGATGAAGCCCCGCCATTGTTTGGCGTAGTAGTTCAGATTTGCTTGTACAAATCTGACAATTTTTAGTATAAATGTTCTGTCAATTATTTGAGTTAATCTTATAATTGATTGAGTTTAAATTGTCTGTTGGATATTCCTTGTGTTTCATCTGATGGATATATTGAATGCTTTTCGATTAAATTGGATTTCCTTTGTGATTTGTTAAGAGCAGATACATTGGACGCTTTTGGTTTAATTGAGATATTCTTTGTTTTTTGTCTTATAGTTGGATTCATGGAATCTTTTGATAGGCTATTTTTTAGGACATATATGCTTAAACTTTGGTGGGGTGGATTCGGAAACCTTAGTGTTTTAATTATTAGTTTTTAAATCAACTTAGTTTAGTTTATATTTCTTTTGCAATATCATTCAAAATTCGGAACTAGGTTAAGATAGAGTTAGTTTAGATTGAAAATATACTTTCACAACGCAATTCCCTATGGATTCGACCTCGCACTTGCACAACGCTATACTGCAAACGACTCGTGCGCTTGTGAGTAATTTAAAACTCACAACACTGATCTTGACTTAAACATTATATACAACGTAATATACATGAATATTTATAAATATATTTTTTTTATTAGTATGAGGATGTGAACCACATGGCTTACAGATAATGACTTCGTCTGAATCTCAACTCACCAAACTATCTGTCATGTCCGCTACTTGAAATCATTGTACAATGAGGAGTGAGCTTTACAAGCTTAGTGAATTAAACTTACTAGAAGTATTCAATTTTATACTCCCAGTTATATCTTATAATTCAATTACTTCTAAAAAATTTTCCTATATGCATTCATCTTTTTCCTCAAATAATTCAATAACAATATTTTGTAATCATTACTCAATTTCATAATTCCCCTATTATACGATCTCTTCTTAAGTTACTCATCAGACATATCAATCTTTCAATCATATATTTATATATTTCTAATTTATTCTTCAATTCTTCCATAATTCACACCCTTTGAATTCCTACTTTGAATTTCAGGAAATTTCATGTATGCTAAAATTTCAAAAATAAACATCACATTATTACTTTTTATTTTTCTTAGAGCTTCCCATTATTCTCTATAAAATTCTCCCATAAACCCGTTCAAAATTTTACTCTTTCAATCATTCTTTCCGTTCCCAAGTGTTTAAAGAAATAGAGTAGTTTGAATTAAGGAAAGGAAAAAACCAAACAGGATTTGGTAAGTAATGAATAAAAAAAAGAAAAACTATATATATATATATATATATATATATATATATATATATATATAACTTTATGCTCACTGTTTGCTTAAATGATGTGCTGCTAAACTTGCAGCTTATTTACCATCATTTGGCAACACTTGGACTCCAGGTGTTGCCACGTTTATGTTTTTGTTTTCTTTTTCTTTTTTTTTTCCTTCTCCACATTGGAGCCTTCAAATTTTTTTTATTTTTCTTTTTTTTCCTTATATACTGTCCACGTGTCTTTTTTTTTTAATAATTGTTTTATAAAATTTTGATCTTTCGCATATATGTTATTTTAACTCCATGTCATATTTATTAAATTACTTCTTTACCCTTACTTTACGAATACGAGTATTACAATTCTACACACCTTACAAAAATTTTGTCCCCGAAATTTTCTTACCTAATTCATGAAAGAGTTAGGGTATTCTTTCCTCATTCTTAATTCATGCTCCCAAGTGACTTCTTCGACATCTTTATTTCGCCATAATATTTGAATCAAAGGAATGACTTTATTGTGCAAGACTTGCTCCTTTCTGTCTAGAATTCTGACCGGTACTTGCATAAAAGTCAAATCTTCTTGAAGTTCTATTGCCTTATTCGAGATACTATAGGATTCATAGTGTAAGTACTTTCTCAAAAGTTACACATGAAACACATTATGTAATTGCTTTAACTCTGAGGGCAAATCCAATCGATATACTACTGGTCCAACTCTCTCAATCACCTTATATGGCCCTACAAATCTCGGGCTCAACTCTCCCTTCTTTTTAAACCTCAACACACCCTTCCATAGAGATATCTTCAAAAATACCCAATCACCAACTTGAAACTCGAGAGGTCGTCTTCTATTATCAACTTAGCTATTCGGTCTATTCTGTGCTATTTTAAGTTTTTCTCTAACCACCGAAAATCAGAATAATGTATCTCCCTTGTTAAGGGTTGAGGATTGATGTAAAAATTGCAGTTGGTTTTTTTTTCCCATTAGTATGAGAATGTGAACCACGTGGCTTATAGATAAAGACTTCATCTGAATCTCAACTCCCCAAACTATCTATCCTGCCCGCTACCTGAAATCATTGTATAATGAGGAGTGAGTTTCACAAGCTCAGTGAATTAAACTTACTAGAAGTATTCAATTTTATACTCCCAGTTACATATTATAATTCAATTACTTCTAAAAAATCTTCCTATATTCATTCATCTTTTTCCTCAAATAATTCAATAACAATATTCTGTAATCACTACTCAATTTCATAATTCCCCTATTACACGATCTCTTCTTAAGTTACTCATCAGACATATCAATCTTTCAATCATATATTTATATTAAATTTCTAATTTATTCTTCAATTCTTCCATAATTCACACCCTTTGAAAATTTCCACTTTGAATTTCGGGAAATTTCATGTATGCTAAAATTTCAAAAATAAACTTCACATTATTACCTTCTGTTTTTCTTAGAGCTTTCCATGGTTCTCTATAAAATTCTCCGGTAAACCCCTTCAAATTTTTACTCTTTTAATCTTTCTTTCGGTCCCCAAGTGTTTAAAGAAATAGAGTAGTTTGAATTTAAGAAAGGAAAAAACCAAATAGGATTTGGTAAGTAATGAATAAATAAAAGAAAAACTATATATATATATATATATATATATATATATATATATATATATATATATATAACTTTGTGCTCATCATTTTCTTAAATGATGTGATGCTAAACATGCAACTTATTTACCATCATTTGGCTACACCTAGACTCCAGGTGTTGCCACGTTTTTGTTTTTGTTTTTCTTTTTTTCCTTCTCCACATTGGAGCCTTCAAATTTTTTTTTTCTTTTTCTTTTCTTTTTCCTTACATGCTGTCTACGTGTCTTTTCTTTTTTTTAAGAATTGTTTTATAAAATTTTGATCTTTCACATATATGTTATTTTAACTCCATGTCATATTTATTAAATTACTTCTTTACCCTTACTTTACGAATACGGGTATTACAATAGGTGTCCCCAGTTGGATTTGGTTGAAGTTAATGGTAAACCTAAATTTAAACCCAAAGCAACCTACACATTAAACAAGTCTAAGATAAAAGCAGTTTGTGAATTGGTTTCAAATTTAAAGTTCCCATATGGGTTTGCCTCAAATTTAGCACCTTGTGTTAATCTGAATGAGTTCAAGTTCTACAAGATGAAGAGTCATGACTGTCACATGTTCATGGAAATATTAATTCCCTTGGAATTTTGTGACTTTTTACCTGACCTTGTATGGGATGTTTTGAAAGATCTAAGTAACTTCTTTAGGGACATATGCGCAACTCAACTGTACGTTGAGAATGTGGAGTTTCTTGAGAAAAACATTCTTGTTATCCTATGTAAACTTGAGAAGATGTTTCCTCCGAAATTCTTCGATTCAATGGATCATTTGCGCATTAACTTAGCTTACAAAGCTAAAGTCTGTGGCCCCGTGCAATATCGATGTATGTATCCCTTTAAGAAGTAATATCCATAATTTTGCCAAGTGTTAGTGTATTCTCACTTCATATCATTCTTTCTTTTTAATTCATATATACATGTATACAAAATAGGTGTATGCACATCCTAAATAAAAAGGATTGAAATAAAGTGCGTGTTGAAGGTTCCATGGTTAAGGCATAACTAACGAACAAATTGAGAAACTTTGTGAGAAGAACTTCGCAAAATGGCTTCAAGATCTTTTAAGTCATGCCACATGATATATTATAAATATTGTTAGTATATATTATTATTTTTTATATATTAATATTTATTTATAATTGAATTATATATTTTAATGATAGGTCACTAAAGATAAAACAATTAACCGGTCAATACAAGGAATAGGCATTGGCTTGATGAATCGTGTGAGGTGTTTCCCAGATATTATGTTAACAGATTCAAGTCTCACACCAAGGAGTATGGACAACTTAAGAAAAAAATGAATAGTGGTGTGCTTTGAAAGGTAGTTGGTACGATGAATATGAACGTGACTTCTACGGGATATTGACAGAAGTTATAGAGCTCTAATATATAGGGATTAATAACATAGTTTTATTGTTCAAATGTGATTGGCTAGATTCTGATAATGAACTTAAAATAGACCAAAACGGTCTCATAAAAATTAAATATAAATCTAGGAAGAAGAAAAAGAAGAAGAAGAAGAAGAAGAAGAGGGGGAGAAAGAGGAAGAAGAAAAAGAAGAGGGGGAAGAAGATAATGATGAAGAACTCTAGTACTAATATGAATGTCGATTAGTGAATGGTATGGTCAATTTTATTCATGGATAATGAGAATTATATGAGTTATATGATTAACAAATTGTACACATTGTATGAATTCTGAAAATTTACATGAGCTAGTTTTAAACAGGCTGTATCAATTGTTATGTATTCACATTTCTTACTTTTTTGTCAAGCAGGATGTTACGAAATAGAGGTCGATCACACAGAGGACCTGAGGGAATGGGTTAAGGATGAGGTCCTGAGATCATAGATCCTTTAGAGATTACTACCCCAGAGGCCCATCCCCTAAAGACTACTATGACTACCTCTTCAACTGGTAAAATTCCCATAAACTTTTGTGTTGTTCTTTAATTATGCCTCATTCTATTAATTTAAATTATTGTTAAATAGCGTATTATTTAATATGTCAAGATACATTCTCATATACAAAGGTAGATGCTGAGCCTTTTAAGGCACCTCCAGTCAGGCATAGGGGCAGATGACCTGATTACGCCCAAAACATAACGCGGTTGTTGTAGCACAGCTTGGGGGTGTCGATTCCACAGGGAAACAAGTTAACTACAAAAGAAGGTGTGAACCATAACACAAACGATAAAGATTTAAGTGAGAAAATATGAACTTTTGGTAATGAAGTAATTGTGTAAAATAGATTGTAAAATATAATAGGGAAACAACAAGGATCCAGGAATCCTCCCAAGGTTTGTTGCCCTATTCCTAACTTGATTCAGTTGTTTTTATCTCGATTGCGAGTTTCAATGAGCATATATATAAACCCTAATATGATTCGTGCACACATGATCTATCCTATAGATTTATCAAGAAACGACAATATATCTTTGTTGACAATATTGCAGTAATGGACAAACCTAAAGGCTAAATCTATCGGACTCTATTATACCCAAACAATCTTGACATAAGAAAAGCATGACTAAATTTATATCACGGAGAAAGATACAATCACCGGAATAGATAAAATCTTATAATTAGCTTAAAAAGTAAATCATAACAATGTTTTGACAATAAATTCCTATTACAACTGAATCAAATAAGGGAAGATAGGAACAACTACACCTAGGGATTCATCCCTTCGCCTTGCTTGGAGATTAGACGGCCATGAGGCTCCTCCTTGAGTCTTTGGACCCTTGTCCAGCCTCCAATTGATTCCCCTCTCTTAAACCCTAAGTGATCTATTTATAGTACAAAGGTCCAAGGGTGTTTTCGGGTTTAATCTATTGTTTAAAATCCTAATTAAGTTTTAACTCGAAGATATAACATCTTCTATGCGCTACGGTGCTCCTTTATGGGCGCTGCGGTGTTGGCTTCAGCTTTGGTTAGGTGTGCTTCTGGGCACCACGGTGCTGGCTGACGGGCACCATGGTGCACATTGATGACTTCATTTTTTCTTCATGTTTGCTTCTCCGCAACCACTCCGACACTCCGTTATGCATGGAATCTTGGTGCTTTAAGCAACGAATGCTTTTTCTTCTCTTTTGGACTCAAAGTACCTGAAAATGCACTGAAATAAGTCAGTGACCCAATAATATCACTTTAGAGTTATTAACATATAAAAGTGCAATAAAGACTGAGATCAATCCTAAAATGCTAACGATTAAACACTGTTGAGATGCATTTTATGGCTCTCATCACAACCCCCAACTAGCTTATTGCTAGTCCCTAGCAATTCAAGCGAAAACAAAGGATGAATTCTATGGTGGGAGTTAAAAACAAAGTAAAGTAATGCTAGCGTTGAACCAAGAGTAATTCACTTTTCTTTTTTTTGTATCAAAAATTGCACACAACATACAACACATAGAATTATTAAATATCACTCAAGTCAAAAAGTAATCCAACCATCAATCTTAAAATCGTTATTGACTCTTAACATCCATCTTACCATAATCCATTAATCCGAACACCCGGATGATTTTATGCACAACATTCATGAATACAAGTCTTGGCCTCTAAGAATATAATAAATTGCGTGATATCAATCACAAATCAAGCTCCATAGGCTTACTTTTCAAATCACTCTCCACTATTATAGAAAAAAATTACACTACATTGGATCAATAGGTCTTTACTAAGCTTGTAACGTTAAGCTAAGGTAAAGGTTAAGAAAGATCGAGAAGGATTCAATAAGTAAAAGAACTTAATCTCTTAGTTTTGAACACAACTCGTTAATCACTGGATAACCTTACTTCAATACCCAACTCTTCCAACTATTTTACGAGCATTTCTTTCAACAAATCTATATTTTTTTTTCTTTCTTTCTTCTTTCTTTGCCATAATTCACTTCTTTTTTTTTATTTTTTTATTTTGGTACATAAGACCATTCACCTCATTTTTCATCATTTTTTTCCTTTTCCACAACCCCCAACTTATGTCTTTTCATGTATTTGGGCTATGGTAGTAATATTTTTTTTCTCATACTTTCATCCTTACTCCTCTTGAGTGCTTCTCAACAAATGTGTATAACTAAGTTCTTTTAAAAGGAAGTTAAGGATAAAATATTTTAGGCTCATAAAGGTGAGTAAATGGGCTATTGAAAGAAACAAGGCTCAAATTCTTTTTCTAGAAAAATGCTCAAATGGGTGACTAGTGATAAATATAGCAATGGTAAGTTTGGAAGGCTCAAACAGTTCAAAAATGGCCTATATCATATCCTAAGTAGTGTGCATTCTAGAAATTCGCCTTAAGTGATTATCAAATAAGTTCTAGAGCTTGTCGAGACTGCAAAAGTATTCATAAAACAATCACACATAATACTTCTCTAAATGTTTAAGACTAATCATACAATTTTACCACAAACTAGAGTCTCTAACAAAATCAAGATTGACACTTAAAGTATTCTCAAACCGAAACAAAATTTAACTTCTTCTAAATGTTTTATGTTATCTCAATTAAGCTGATACCATTAACATGTGAATTACATCCAAGGTAAACACAAAGCATGCTTAAAACAAACAAAAAGAGAGAATGACACCAAACAGTTCAATGAAAAAAAAAATGTATGGAAATAAAGCATAAGGAAACAAAGAGAAGCGTTTCCTCCACCCCCAACTTAAAAATTGCATTGACCTCAATGTAAGAGAAAGAGTAAAGGAAACTCCCTTTGTAGCCAAAGGTGCACAGAAGCTGAAAATTGTGCTCCACCATTTGAACTGCTTCGTATATTTGTCCCTGAAAAAGAAATACTAAGTTAATACTGGAAAACAGAAAAAAAAAATACGAACAATAAACAAGAAAAAGAAATATGAAAACCATAAAAGTAAAAATGATAAGCTGTGGGGTGCCTCCCATAAGCACTAAGTTTTACGTCTTCAGCCAGACGCTCTTATTCCCTCCTAGACAAACATGAACTGAATGCACCAGCGACTGTTTCACTGTCAAATTGGGTGCTTGTATACTTTGAAGAGGCCTCAAGGATGTCATCAGTAACATCTCCAGATTTTGGCTCAATATATGCTCTTGTGAACCCATGGGTGTGGATTGACTCCAATGGATTAAGGTGCTGGACCTTTTCCATGGGTGAGTCAATCATATATACTTGGTGGCTCTCGTCCACATCCTCTGATTTATTCGGTGTTGAGATGTGTAATGACTTACCACTTAGTGTCTCAATGGTATTCATCTCCTTTATATTCTGTTGCGCTAGGTGTTGACTATGGGGTGTGGACTGAGCTTGAGAAGGGAACTTACCTCACTCAGTCACACTCAAGTAGCTCATCAACTTGGACACTTGGCTCTTTATCTCTTTATTTTCTTCAACAGCCTGCATAATTAAAGATTTAAGTATTTGATTAGTCTTACCTTGTGCCTCAATAAAAGCATGTAAAGTGTCTTCTAAAGAACTCCTAGAAGATACAAGTGCATGATATGGTTCAAGATATGGTGCAGGGGGTTGTGCAAGCTGCTGGTTTTCAGACTTCTAGCTGAAATTGGGGTGATTTTGTCATCCCGGATTATAAGTATCAGAGAAGGGTGCCAAAGGCTTCTTGTACATGCCTAAGGCATTACATTGTTCCTTATATATCCCTCTCATCTCAGCAAATGTGGGGCACTCTTCGGCGAGATGATCTACCCCGCCACACAAAACATGGTTAAAAAGATTTTGCATGATTAGCTACGTGTGTTGGCTTTAAGCTCTTAGTCTTTAACACCTATAGTTCCCTAGTGAGCATCTCGACCTCGGCCTTAAGGTTATCCTCTTCCCTAAGATGGTAAATTCCACCACTATTTGGGTTCCCTACAGGTCATGACCTATTTGTGCTTTCAGTAGCACTAGGTCCAGTCCAAGTGTGAGCTTTTTCAGCAAGCTCATTGAGGTACTCTATGGCCTCATCAGGATCTTTCTCCAAGAACTCACCATTACACATCATCTCTACAAATTGGTGCTCTCTATATGTAAGTCCCGCATAAAAATAGCTCACTAAGCGCCAACTCTCATACCCATAGTGAGGGCACATACTCAACAACTCCTTAAATCTCTCCCAAGACTGATATAAAGTCTTGTTGTCTTTTTGTGTAAAGGTGTTGGTGAAACTATTTATTAAAGAAAATTCGAGTTATCTCAGTCCACAACCTAATAGATCATGGTCTTAGTGAGTATAGCCAACTCTTAGCTCTATCCTTCAAAGCAAAAAGAAAGAACTTAAGCCTCATAATGTCATCGGTTTCATCTTGACTATGAAAAGTCGCGACTACTTCCTCAAATTCT
Source organism: Bretschneidera sinensis (assembly GCA_023935145.1). Classification (NCBI taxonomy): domain Eukaryota; kingdom Viridiplantae; phylum Streptophyta; class Magnoliopsida; order Brassicales; family Akaniaceae; genus Bretschneidera; species Bretschneidera sinensis. Next base: position 9,222,181 of record CM043704.1, read on the forward strand.
CTAATGTGCACATATGGGTTTTCATTGTCTAAGCCATGAAACGTAGGTAGTAATTGTATCATCCCTGTTTTAAAATCTAGATGGCGAGCGTTGGCTGGAAACATGATGCATGATGGTGTGGCTGTGCATGTAGGGTGGAGATAATCCTGAAGTGTCCTAGCAACATTCTCATTAGGGTTATTGGCCATGTTAAAAATCCTCTAAATTCTCTTGTGGGGGTTCACTATGGTTTGAACTAGGCGAGGTTTCACTAATGGACGTGGAAGGAGAGAGTAATTCTATTTCGGGTCCTCTAATGAATCTACCTAGTGAATCTCTCGGTCTATGCATACACCAAATAAGTCAGAGGGAAATAAATAAACAAAAAAAATAAAAGAAAATCAGAAAATCAAATCAAAGAGAAAAGAACAATAATAAATAAAAATACTATAAAAAGAAAGAAGAAAAAAAATTGTAGCAAGCTAAAAGAGGGAACGACGTCACCACCTTTACAAACTGCTGAAAGAAAAACTATCTACAAATCTTCTATCGTCTTATCTTATAGTTGACAATCTTCTTTGTACTTAAGCGCGCATCCCCGGTAACGGCGCCAAAATTTGATTACACCTAAAACATAATGCAGTTGTTGTAGCACAACTTTGGGGTGTCAATTCCACAGGGAAACAAGTTAACTAAAAAAGAAGGTGTGAACCATCTCACAAACGATAAAGATTTAAGTGAGAAAATATGAACTTTTGATGATGAAGTAATTGTGTAAAATAGATTGTAAAATATATAGGGAAACAACAAGGATCCAGGAATCCTCCCTAGGTTAGTTGCCCTATTCCTAACTTGATTCAGTTGTTTTTATTTGGATTGCGAGTTTCACATCCCAAACAAGCAATCGGCAAATATTCAATGAGCATACATATAAACCCTAATATGATTGTTATGAAATACTTTTTATTTTCGATTCATGCACACATGATCTATCCTATAGGTTTATCAAGAAACAACAATATATCTTTGTTGACAATATTACAATAATGGACAAACCTAAAGGCTAAATCTACCGGACTCAGTTATACCCAAACAATTTTGACATAAGAAAAGCACGACTAAATTTATATCAAGGAGAAAGATACAATCACTGGAATAGATAAAATCTTATAATTAGCTTAAGAAGTAAATCATAACAATGTTTTGACAATAAATTCCTATTACAACTGAATCAAATAAGGGAAGATAGGAACAACTACACCTAGGGATTCATCCCTTCGCCTTGCTTGGAGATTAGACGGCCATGGGGCTCCTCCTTGAGTCTTTGGACCCTTGTCCAGCCTCCAATTGATTCCCCTCTCTTAAACCCTAAGTGATCTATTTATAGTACAAAGGTCCAAGGGTGTTTTCGGGTTTAATCTATTTTTTAAAATCCTAATTAAGTTTTAACTCGGAGATATAACATCGTTTGCGCGCTGTGGTGCTCCTTTATGGGCGCTGCGGTGTTGGCTTCAGCTTTGGTTGGGTGTGCTTCTGGGCACTGTGTTGCTGGCTAAGGGGAACTATAGTGCACACTGATGGTTCAAGATGTGGAGGCTTCTGGGCACCGCGGTGCTGGCTGAGGGGCACCGCGGTGCTGGCTGAGGGGCACCACGGTGCACACTGATGACTTTATTTTTTCTTCATGTTTGCTTCTCCGTAACCACTCCGACATTCCGTTATGCATGGATTCTTGGTGCTTTAAGCAACGATCACTTTTTCTTCTCTTTTGGACTCAAAGTACCTGAAAATGCACTGAAATAAGTCAGTGATCCAATAATATCACTTTAGAGTTATTAACATATAAAAGTGCAATAAAGACCGAGATCAATCTTAAAATGCTAACAATTAAACACTATTGAGATGCATTTTATGGCTCTCATCATGACCGAACAAAGAGAAGCCCTTGCTAGCACAGATGATCACATTGACTATATTGAACGATAGATTTTTATATTTGTTTATAGAAAATTAGTGGTGTCATTAATTTCCATTAATATAGATCACAAATTGATTAATATAATTATTTGTTTATAAATGTAGTAAATTTCATAGGTGCAAAGTTATGGCAATGGCCCATGGATTACTTACTCTCAATTCAATGAGGATGCTTGAAATTCTATTTGGGACCATTTCCTTGTATACCTTTTTCCTTATTCTTTTGTTTTATGTTCACTATGTGTTCCACATTCACATAAAGTATTATATATTAAAGGTTCGTGTCGCTACTCCGACTGACTGAATGACTTATGGGATCATTGTAAGGAACAAAGGGGCAAAGACAAAACAAATTGGTATGAATGGACTAGAGGAGAAGGGGGAAGAGTCCACGGAATCCCCCGTGAACATTGAAACAGTTTGGTTACTCTTTGGGCCTTAAAGACATGGACTCATCGCTCCAATGCTGTATTGGAGAACAGGAAATTAGGCGATGATTGGCATGCTCACCATGTTGGGGGATCCATCAGTACGAACGCTCACGCATCTGCATTGGTATATGTTTTCTTTGTTTCTCTACACTTAATAGATAATTGCATGTATAGTTAAATTAACTTTTATTGACAAATTATAATGTGCAGTTAATGAGTGCCAAATATTGCATATTTTGGCTCTTAATTTACATTTGTTAGCTTAGGAATTTGTTACTTTGAGTTGTTTTCGTTGTTTTACAGGTTTACAAGCACTTGGAAAGGAGTTTCACTAAAATTACAGAATTGCCTATACAGATCAATTATTTGTGGATTTAACTATATTGATTCATGAAGAACCAGGAGATGAGCATATATGCTTAGAAAAATCTGGATGTCTATTTTCTGAGGAATTTTACGACTCGTAAAAATGATTTTTCTAGAGAAAGGTATGGCATTTTTAGTAGACAAAGGTTAAGCTAGAAGATACCTAGTGTGCTCGAGCGCACTAGACTTGCGATTGAGCGCAGGTGCGCACTCGTGACATCTCACATCAGTTAAAAATACTTTGTAGTGCACCAGTATGCGCTCGAGCACACCAGGCTGCGATCGAGTGCACTCGGGCAGTATCTCACATCGGATTAGAAACACATAGTACTCCGGGAGCTTCCCTATAAAAGCCCCTCTTCACTTCATCTTCAGTGTGCAATCTGGAGGACTTCTGCTAGCATTCTGGTGGATCTCAAAGGTTTTGCTACCAAGAGGGGAAGCACCGCACGACAGCTGCGAGTGGAATCTCTCTATCCATGTATTGTTAGTTTTAATTTATTTTCAGTTTTAAAGTTTAAATTTTTAGCACTGTAATTGTGAAAATTATGTTCATAATTATGTGAGGCTAAAATCTTCATCTAAGGTTGAAGATGAAGCCTCACCATTGTTTAGCATTATATTTTCAGATATGTTCGTACAATTCTGATATTTTTAGTATAAATGTTCTATTTCAATTATTTGAGTAAATTCTTATGATTGATTGTTTTTATATTGTTAAATTGGATATTCTTTGTGTTTCATTTGCCGAATATGGCGGATCATTCAAATTAGATTGGATATCCATTATGATTTGTGAATTAAACGGATACATTGGATGGTTTTGGTTTAGTTTAGGTATTCGCCGTGATTTGTATAATGGTGGATTCATGGAATGATTTGATAGATTATTTTTATATAGAACATGAAAATATATGCTTTACTTTGATGGGTTGGATTCAGAAAACCTTAGTGTTTTTATCAGTTGTTTTAAAATCAATTTAGTTTAGTTTATATTTCTTTGCAAGATACAATCCAAAATTCGGAACTAGGTTAAAATAGGGTTAGTTTAGATAAAAATATATTTTCACAACGCAATTCCCTGTGCATTCGACCTCGCACTTGCACAACACTATATTGCAAATGACTCGTGCGCTTGCGAGTAATTTAAAACTCACAATAAGTTTTTGGTGTCGTTGCCGGGGACTTGTTTGGTTTGTGAAAATTAAATTTTTGTCTGAATTAATTTTATTTTTCTACTAGTTTAGTTAGCATTTTTTTTCATTTTTATTTTTGCAATTTTATTCTAGTTTAGTTGTTTCTATTTGCAATTGCACATAAAGAGTAAAAAATAAATAAAATAAATAAATAATAAAATTTTGCCAATTTTTGTTGGCCCATTTTGTGAGTATTGTGTTTTCTATTTTTGCATTTATTTTACTTATTTTATTCTGTTGTTTCTGCTAGGTAGTTTATTTTATTGTTTTCTGTTTGGTGTATGCTTGGTCGGAGATCCCTGAATTTAGAATTGACACATTTAGATCCCGACTTGGAAAGAACTCTTAGGAGACAGAAGAGAGTACCTGTTGAAAGAGAGACAATTGAGAAAATTTTAGGAATTCAAATCAACCGGAGCATGTAGAGCAACCTAGAGCTTGGAACATGGACTCCACTACATCCCTTAGGGATTTGTTCGCACCCGTTGCGACTAACTCATCTTCTTGCATAGTGTTGCCACCAACCAATATTGATGGTAGCATAGTTCTCCCACTTACCGTAGAGACGAACCCATAAATAACTACTGTATAGACTACTTTCCTGCTAGTAAACAACTATTGTCCTACAATGTGATCCTCGGCAGGCCCACCCTCAACAAACTAAAAACATTCATCTCTACCTATCATTTAAAGATGAAGTTCCCCACCGACGACAGGGTAAGTGAATGTAGAAGAAACCAATAAGTCTCTTAATCCTGCTACCTAAAAGCCATGAGAGGGGGGAAGAGGACAGAGGCCATCCCTCTCGAAGTGGAAGACTTCAGAGATAAAGAGAGAGATCCCATAGGTCAACCCACAGAAGAACTAACTACAGTCCACCTCAGTGAAGACACCTCCCGGACGGTCCAAATTGGCTCCAACCTCCTCGATGACCCCAGAAGATCTCTATTCTCCCTCATCCGAAAGAATCATGATCTATTCACATGGTGGGCCTTGGACATGCCCGGAATCAGCCCGGAGGTCATTATGCACCGGTTAAACGTAGATCCGAGCCACAAACCAATCATCCAGAAAAAGAGGTTGTTCACCTCCGAATGACGGGCCACTATCAAAGCCAAAGTAGATAAGCTGCTCGTAGCCAACTTTATCCTAGAGACTGACTATCCCGACTGGGTTTCAAATGTGGTGATGGTCAAAAAACCCAATGGGAAGTGGTGAATTTGCATCGATTTCACAAACCTGAACAAAGCTTGCTGGAAAGATAGCTTTTCGCTACCATGAATCGATCAGCATGTCGATGCAACCTTGGGACACGAGCTTCTGACCTTATTGGGCACCTATTCTGGCTACAACTAGATCCTCATGCATGAGCCCGACCAGAAGAAAACGGCCTTTATCATAGGCTAGGGGTTATATTGTTATAAGGTTATGCCCTTCGGACTTAAAAATGTTGGGGCAACCTACCAGAGATTGGTGAACAAGATCTTCTATAGACAGATTGGGAGAAACATGGAGGTCTATGTGGATGACATATTATACAAGAGCGTCGAGGCTAAGGACCATGAGGCCGACATAGAGGAAAAATTTGAGGTACTTCAACGCCACCAGATGAAGTTGAACCCCGCGAAGTGTACTTTCGGAGTCACTGGGGGGAAGTTCCTCAGTTTTGTGGTAACCTAATAGGGAATAGAGGCCAACCCAAAAAAAAAATCGAGGCTATCCTTGGTATGACTCCCCTTGGATGATAAAAGAAGTACAACGATTGATAGGGCAGGTAGCCACACTCAATTGTTTTATGTCAAAATCCGCAGAGAGATGCCTCCCCTTTTTCAGAGCCATTAGAAAAGAGAAAGACTTCGCCTGGATCGAAGATTTTCAAAAGGTATTTGAAGAGCTGAAAGAATATTTGAGTTCACCCCTACTTCTAACCAAGCCTATCATGAGCGAAGAACTCTTCTTATATCTATCGGTCGGGCAGGAGGTAATGGCCTCCGTCTTAATCCGAGAGGAAGCAGGCATCCAGAGACCTATGTACTATTTGAGCAAAATCCTCCATGATGCGAAAACACAGTATCTCCCGATAGAAAAGATGGCGCACGCCCTCCTGATCACAAGATGGAAGCTCCGACCGTATTTTTAAGCACATACCATTATCCTTTTAAGGGACCAACCGCTGAGACAAGTGCTCCACAAGCGGGACGTCTCCGGGAGGATGGTCAAGTGGTCCATAAAGCTTGGTGAGTTCAACATCCGATATCATCCCCGTAACGCCATAAAAGCTCAGGCTCTCATAAACTTCATTGTAGAGACAACACTAAAAAGGAAACTGGGCTTAATCTCGAACCCTAAAGTGGCCGAAAAAGTTCCACAATGGACCCTTAATGTTGATAGATCCTCTAACAATGCTGGAAGCGGGTCCAGGCTTATCCTGTGTAGCCCGGAATATTTCACCATCGAGTATGCCTTGAGGTTTGGGTTCAAAGCCTCCAACAATGAAGCTGAGTATGAGGCATTGCTCGCCGGAATGAAGTTGGCCAAGACGATGGTCGTCGAGACCCTAAACGCATATAGTGACTCATGTTGTGAGTTTTAAATTACTCGCAAGCGCACGAGTCGTTTGCAGTATAGCGTTGTACAAGTGCGAGGTCGAATCCACAGGGAATTGCGTTGTGAAATTATATTTTCAATCTAAACTAACTCTATTTTAACCTAGTTCCGAATTTTAAATGATATTTGCAAAATAAATTAAAACTAAATTAAATTGATTTAAAAACTAATAAAAAAGCACTAAGGTTTCCGAATCCACCCCACCGAAGTTAAGCATACATGTTCTAAAAATATAGCCTATCAAAACATTCAATGAATCTAACTATAAGACAAAAAAAACAAAGAATATCCCAACTAAACCAAAAGCACCCAATGTATCCGCTCTTAACAAATCACAAAGGGAATCCAATTTAATCGAAAAGCATTCAATGTATCCATCAGATGAAACACAAAGAAAATCCAACAGACAATTTAAACTCAATCAATTATAAGATCAACTCAAATAATTGACAGAACATTTATACTAAAAATTGTCAGATTTGTACAAGCAAATCTGAACTACTACGCCAAACAACGGCGGGGCTTCATCTTCAACCTTAGCTGAAGAGTCTAGCCACTCATATCTATAAAGCTATAATAAAAAGTGCTAAACATTTAAACTAAAACAATTGAATATAAAAAAATAAATAAAAAACTTTACATGGGAGAAATTCCACTCGCTGACGGGCGACGCTTCCCCTCGTGGTAGCAATGCCTTCGGGATCCACCAAAATGCTGGCAGAAGTCCACCGGTAAACACCAAAATGGCTCAGGAATTGTACACTGAATTATGAAGTCAGATGGTGCTTATATAGGGGGAGTCCCGGAGCACAATGGGTTTCAAAATCGATGTGGGATACTGCCCGAGTGCGATCGATCGCACTCTGGTGCGCTCGAGCGCACATTGGCGCACTACAGAGCATTTTTAACCGATGTGGGATGTGCGAGTGCGCATTTGCGATCGATCGCAAGTCTGGTGCGATCGAGCGCACTAGACATCTTCAGCTTAACCCTTGTTTACTAAAATGGCCATAACTTTCTCTAGAAAAATCATTTTTGCAAGCCGTAAAATCCCTCAGAAAATAGACTTCCGGATCTTTCCAAGCATATATGGCTCATCTCCTGGTTCTTCCGGAATCAATACAGTAAAATCCACAAAAATGACTGATCTGTAAGGCGATTTTGGCAATTTTAGAGAAACTCCTTTCCCAGTGCTTGTAAACCTGAAAAACAGCGAAAACAACTCAAAGTAACAAATTCCTAAGCTAACAAATGTAAATTAAAGGGCCAAAATATGCAATATTTGGCACTCATCAAATACCCCCAAACTTACAATTTGCTAGTCCCTTAGCAAAACAAAATAAAAGACTCAATGAAAAACAAAGAACATAAAGATAAAGTCATCACTCATGGTATCTAAAAATTTAAGGAGCACACATCACCATGATATTCATTCATAAGCAAGTTAAAAAAGGTAAACCCATCTTCGCAATGAATAGAAATGTTAAAATCTAATTACTTACAAAAGGCAGGATAAGGCATCAGAAGCTTGAATCAGTGTAAGGTGAATTAGCATATAAAAATGAAGCTTCCAAGTAACTCTAATGTGTAAGGTCTCCATGTCTCAAGATTCACCGAATTTCCCATCAAAAATGAATGACAAAGGCATAGTATTTTTATTTTTATTTATTTTATTATTATTATTTTTTTAATAAGGCACGTCTATGTTTAGTTCCCTTAAGCTTTCTAATTGACCCATGTAGCGAGTGTTAAGTCAATGACTCCCAAACCAGGTGGTTTTAGGGCATTAGGTGTAAAGACACCCCTAAGGACTTACTAACTCGAGTCAAAAAGGCTACGAAATTAAACCGACCTTAATATTACCAAGCAAAATTCCACCTTTTGACGTGAACACTCACTGCTTACTGAGGCAAGAGGTCCAGTTACTCAGCGAAAAGTTTATTGATAATTTTTTTTCTTTTTTTTATATTTTTCTATGCCCAAGAGTTCATCCAACAAGTCATCCAGTTTCAGTTAAGATAAGGAAAAATACACATTAAAATCACATGTCATACCTCACATAATTTGTGCTAATGTGCTTGTGTTAGATAAGATCAAATATGTGAATTCTCAAATGCCTAAGGTAAGTAACTAAATTTTAAAATTTATCACCAGATCATGTGTTCAAAATGTTAAGCTCACCAATGACATCACATCACAGAAAATGTTTAGATCAACCAAAATTTCATGATAACATGAGCATGCATTTATCTTTACGACGAAAGGACAACAAATTAGGACAAAGTGTGTGATGTGTCTCCCATACCCCCAAACTTAAATTACACATTGACCCCAATGTGTGACTAATATGGAAAGAGCTGACCTGAGATAAGGAGAACTATCTGGACTGGTATGGCTCATAGCATACCCCCAAACTTGAACTGAAGTACGCTTTGTCCCTGAAAAATAAAAACTGGAAAACAAAAAATACTGGAAACAAACATTAATCATAAAAATGCAAAATAATAAATAAATAAAAGAAAAGATAAGCTGTGGGGTGCCTCCCATGAGCGCTAAGTTTAACGTCTTCAGCCAGACCCAACATTAGTAAACAGGCCCAACTAAGCTCTCCACCATCTGATCAATAAATGGGAATTTAAAATGATCAGGTCTAGTGGCAGCATTCAATTTATGGTAGTCTAGATACTTTCTCCATCTTGACTGCACTCGAGTTGGAACCAACTTGTTGTCTTTATTTACTACCGTAAATTCAGTACGTTTGGGCACGACTGGAATCTGGCTCACCCATTTGCTATCAGAGATGGGATAAATGATCCATGCCTCTAACAGCTTAACATCTTTCTCCCTCACAACCTCTTGCATAGCAGGGTTGAGCCTTCTTTGTGGCTCCCTCGATGGCTTGGCATTCTCCTCCAATTGTATCGTGTGTATTACCAATGAGGGGTTGATTCCTTTGACATCCTCAATAGTCCAGCCTATAGCTTCCTGATGCTCTCTTAAGACGTCCAATAATTTCTCCTCTGGAGCATCACCCAAATCTAAAGCTATAATTATAGGCAAAGAATCTGCTGGACCTGGGAACTTATACTCAAGATTATCCAGTAAAGGCTTAAGTTCCTTCTTGTGAGGTTCAGGTGTTGTGGTTTCCTCCGTCTCATTGATCTTTTGAGGAGCAGACTCCAAAGTAGCATTTGCTTGCTCAAACAACTTATCTAAATCCAAATCGTCTTCAAATTGAGCAAAGCATACCTCCAAAATGTCCTCAGACTTCCCTTCTTTCTTGGGCGCTTGTAGTCTCTCAGGGTAAGGCGCTTTAGGTAAAAACGACCTAGAGAGATCATTAATAATAGGTGTGGCTGTAGATGGCTCAGCATCTCTCTTCTCATTGTTGCCACTTTCTTGCCCTTGGTGCATAGCAGGGTTCTCTTCCACTTGATTGTGCACTTGTCTCCCAGACCTCAATGGGACAATTGATTGCACTTGTTCCTGCCAATGCATAGGAGTTAATAATTTTCCCACCGCAAACTGTTCCTTTGGGTTAGGATCAGTTTGACTGGGGAACGTTCCTTCCTCTCCTTCACCCACGTAACTTGCGATTTGATCAATTTGACTCTCTAGTGTGGCAATCGCTTGGGTGTTTTCTATTGTTGCACTCATCACTTCACTCATTGATTGGCTAGTCGTTTTCATGAAATCATTGAGAGCGTCCTCCAATGACTATGAAACCGACGTTGGCGCTTGAATGGGAGCTTGGTAAGCGGGTGATGGTGCTGGATAAGCTGAGTGACCATAACTTGGAATTGGTGGAGGAAATTCAGGAAGGTATTGATTGTGAGCATGATAAGGGTCTCCTCCCTGATTCCTCAGTTGGTTCTGCGTCCATGAAACCTTAGAGTGGTCCCACCACCCTGGATTGTATGTTTCAGAGTAAGATCTATTTGATTGCCAACAACAGTCATTGAAAGCATTCATTTGTTCCATAGGATACTCGGCACAAGCCGGCATTGATGGGCAATTCTGTGCTAGATGCATGGGACTAGCACAGATGGAACAACTTTCAACATTGAAAGTGTTGGCAGCATTGAGGGACGGGCCGATCATTTTAATGAAATCCTTGAGGGCGTCCTCTAAAGACTGTGAAACCGGCGCTGGATTCATCCACATTTTTAAAAAAAAAAATTTTTTAAAAATTAAATTAACTAGTAGAAAAATAAAGTTAATTCAGACAAAAAATTTTCACAAACCAAACAACTCCCCGGCAACGGCGCCAAAAACTTGTTGTGAGTTTTAAATTACTCGCAAGCGCACGAGTCGTTTGCAGTATAGCGTTGTGCAAGTGCGAGGTCGAATCCACAGGGAATTGCGTTGTGAAATTATATTTTCAATCTAAACTAACTCTATTTTAACCTAGTTCCGAATTTTAAATGATATTTACAAAATAAATTAAAACTAAATTAAATTGATTTAAAAACTAATAAAAAAGCACTAAGGTTTCCGAATCCACCCCACCGAAGTTAAGCATACATGTTCTAAAAATATAGCCTATCAAAACATTCAATGAATCCAACTATAAGACAAAAAAAACAAAGAATATCCCAACTAAACCAAAAGCACCCAATGTATCCGCTCTTAACAAATCACAAAGGGAATCCAATTTAATCGAAAAGCATTCAATGTATCCATCAGATGAAACACAAAGAAAATCCAACAGACAATTTAAACTCAATCAATTATAAGATTAACTCAAATAATTGATAGAACATTTATACTAAAAATTGTCAGATTTGTACAAGCAAATCTGAACTACTACGCCAAACAACGGCGGGGCTTCATCTTCAACCTTAGCTGAAGAGTCTAGCCACTCATATCTATAAAGCTATAATAAAAAGTGCTAAACATTTAAACTAAAACAATTGAATATAAAAAAATAAATAAATAACTTTACATGGCAGAAATTCCACTCGCTGACGGGCGGCGCTTCCCCTCGTGGTAGCAATGCCTTCGGGATCAACCAAAATGCTGGCCGAAGTCCACCGGTAAACACCAAAGTGGCTAAGGAATTGTACACTGAATTATGAAGTCAGATGGTGCTTATATAGGGGGAGTCCCGGAGCACAATGGGTTTCAAAATCGATGTGGGATACTGCCCGAGTGCGATCGATCGCACTCTGGTGCGCTCGAGCGCACATTGGCGCACTACAGAGCATTTTTAACCGATGTGGGATGTGCGAGTGCGCATTTGCGATCGATTGCAAGTCTGGTGCGATCGAGCGCACTAGACATCTTCAGCTTGACCCTTGTTTACTAAAATGGCCATAACTTTCTCTAGAAAAATCATTTTTGCAAGCCGTAAAATCCCTCAGAAAATAGACTTCCGGATCTTTCCAAGCATATATGGCTCATCTCCTGGTTCTTTCAGAATCAATACAGTAAAATCCACAAAAATGACTGATCTTTAAGGCGATTTTGGAAATTTTAGAGAAACTCCTTTCCCAGTGCTTGTAAACCTGAAAACAATGAAAACAACTCAAAGTAACAAATTCCTAAGCTAACAAATGTAAATTAAAGGACCAAAATATGCAATATTTGGCACTCATCAACTCACAGCCTGTAGTAAATCAGATTAACAGAGAATTCGAAGCCTGAGGATAGAAAATTGCTTGCTATCTTGAGAAAGCTAAGGAACTCGCCACCAGATTCAGAGTGTTCCGGATAACACAGGTTCTCTGAGTGGAGAACTTGAAGGTTGACTCTTTAGCTCAACTCGTCTTTTCTTGTTAGCCCTAGCTAACCCAGGTTGTGTACCTTGAGACACTTGTCGTCCCAAGCATTGAGGAGATCCCCATGTTGCCAGTTACCTGGGTTGACCTGATCCTTCGATATTTACATGACGACCAACTCCTTGAGTAGAAAAGTGAAGCTAGGAAAATCATCTCCCGAACATCATGATATACTATCATAGATGACCAGTTGTACAAGAGAAACCTCACGACACCTTATCTAAGGTGCCTTAGGCCAACTGAAGCCAACTACGCCCTTTGGGAGGTTCACGAGGGAGTATGTGGGAATCACTTAGGAGGCTGAGTCCTAGCCCTTAAAGTACTCTAACAGGGGTACTACTGGCCCAAAATGCAAAAAAAATGTAATAGAATTGGTTAAGAAGTGTAGAAGCTATCAGCAGTACTCTCTGATACCCCACCGACTGGAGAATCCCCTTACCTTGATCACAAGCTCACTTTTCTTCACCATGTGGGGAATGGACCTCCTCGATCCCTTCACCGGGGGTGACCAGCCAATGGAAGCACCTCATTGTGGCAATAGATTACTTCACCAAGTGGGTAGAGGTGGAAGCTAGCATAACTGATCACCAAGCTCGAAGTTTTATCTGGAAGTCCATAGTATGCCGTTTTGGCGTACCTTCCCTCTAGAGGCAAATCCAATCTGTATGCTACTAGTCCAACTCTATCAATCACCTCATATAGCCCCACAAATCTCATACTCAATTTTCCCTTCTTTTTAGATCTCAATACACTCTTCCATAGAGATATCTTAAAAAATACCTAGTCACAAACCTGAAATTCAAGAGGTCATCTTCTATTATCAATATATCCCTTCTGTCTACTCTGTGCTGCTCTAAGATTCTCTCTAACCAGCTTGATCCTCTCAGTAATCAAATTTATCATTTCTGTACAAAATATCTTTCTTTCTCCAACTTCTTCCCAAGATACTAGAGTTCTACACCTTCTACCATATAAAGCCTCAAATGGTGCCATTCTAATACTGGTAACTGACAACAGCAAACAGTTGGACAGCGCTCGATTCAAGACGTTCTGCAAAGTGGACAAACAGTGGACTAAATTAACCATAGGCTAACGGGCATGTCAAAGTAACTGACAAGATGCTTCTACAAAGCATCAAAAGGAGATTAGACAAAGCAGACAAGCAGTGGACTAACCACAGTCCAAACGTACTATGGGCATACCAAACCACCGCCAGAACACCACGAGAAAAACCCTCTTCTTCATGGCCTACAGCTCTGAAGTGATCATCTCCTTAGAGATCGAGATGCCCTCACTACAAGTACAAAATTTTGAACAAGACAACAATGAAGAAGCCCTATGGGTGAACGCTAATCTTATCGATGAAGCTCAAGACAAAGCACAGATTCGGTTGGTCGCCTATGAGCAAAGGCCAAGTATTAAAACTCTTGAGTCCCCAATAGAAGTTTCAAGTTTCAAGTTGCACGACCTCATCTATGAAAAAGCGAAGTGTCTCATCTACGAGAAATGAGGAAGCTCGTATCAAATTGAGAAGGCCCGTATTGCATCAGAAGGATATGTCGTACCAACACTTTTGAACTTGAAGAACTAGGTGGTAAACCCGTTCCTTGTACTTGGAACGTGAAGAACTTTCGTAAGTTCTACCAGTAGTATGTACCCCGAGTATATCTCACAAAGCACCTCGGTTGTTAACAAAGATTGTAATATCAAAAGCCCAAGTGCAATTGTAGCAAAAAGACAGCAAGCTAAAAAGAAGCAAACTTGGAATTTCATTAAAACAACAAGTTAAATTTACATAAAGATGTTATCGGCTTTGAATTAAAAAGAAAGATAAAGTCCATAGGGGGCAGCCTCTCCTTCGGGCATAAACCTGGCCTCACTCCTTAGATGAGTTACCGCATCCTCCCTGGCCTCATCATCTAGCAAAGCAGTTGCCTCCTTCTTGCCGTCCCCACTGATTGCAGCAAACTCTTCCTCTAAAGAGCTAATTAGATATAAGGTCACGAAGTTGGCCTCAGGATAGAGGGCCTTGGCCTTCTTCTTGGCCTCTGAAAAGCCCTCAAAGTACTGCTGACCAACCTCCTCCTCAACAACCTTTCGATAAGAGGCTGAATCGTTAAAAGTGCCCAAAGCCTCCTCCACAGCCCTCTCAATAGCCTCCTGGTAGGAAGTTGAGTCCTTGAGGGCTATTAGAGCATCCTCTACAGCCTTTCGAGTAGCCTCATCGGCCTCCTCCCTCAATCGCTACTCCGAGGCTACGGTAGCGTCCCTCTCCTGCATGGCCTCGACCCTGGCCCAGTTAGCCTCCTCTAAAGATGCCTGTAGTTGATAAATGAGCTCGTCGATCTCATCCAACTTTTGCTGGGACTAGCTCAGCTTCTCAACCATGTCCAAGAATTGGCGCAAGAGCACCGCAAGCAGCACACCCGATTGAAACAAAGCAAAAATATTTAGCTACCAAGAAGAAGAAATTATTCAGGGAAAGAAGAAGGACAACTTTTATCTGGGAGGTTAAGGTCTTGGCAGGGTCGTGATCTCACATAAATCTACTTCTAGAAAATCTAGTAAGCCTTCTTGATCCATCAAGTTCTTTGTTCTTGGCATGGATCATATCATCTAGTATCAGAGCCTTCTAGTTGCAGGTTTGCTTATCTTTTGTTTTGTTTTTTTAAAAAATGTGAAAAAGGAGGAAATTTGAAAAAAAAAATAAAATGAATTTCTGATTAAAAAAAAAGTGTGTGAAATTTAGATTCAGTCCTTTCAATTCTTGTTTCAATTTCTCATCTTTGTTTTCCTTGTATTCTAGCCTTTAAATCCGAATTTCTTTGTGAGTTGTTGGTGAATTATTGCTGGAAACTTTGATACTTGTTTGGTTAGTTTGATAAGAACTTATAGAGGATTATTACGAGTGGAAAAAGGCAAGAGTGGTGAGTACATAAGAGGGAAAAAAGCCAATATGATTTTGTGTAAAAACACGAGTGAAATTGAGTGACTCATTCTTTGAGTGAAACACGTGAGGGAGTGTGTGAGGTCTTTTTTTTCTAACTTTGTTTTTGCAGCAAACATGTTAGACAACAAGAACAAAAATAATTCTGGAGATACATCGAGAGAAGGTGATCCAAATTTGCTCATGGAGGCTTTAATGGGTGAGATGAGGAGAGTATTGAGAACAAAGATGGAACAGGTTCATGAGCGGATAGATCGGGTAGAAAATGCACGTGTGGGGCAGCAACAAAATGCTCCTAATGTGCATAAGAGGGAGAGAGTTCAACCTAGGGGAGAAAGAGTTGAAGATGAAGAGTATTATGGGAATGGATTTGATGAAGAAGATGATCGGGAATCGGTTGTTAGCCATAGGAGATTTGGTGTTCAAGGTAGAGAAGCTAAGAATCGGGAAGATAATAACTTGGGTAGTATTAGGATGAAGATTCCATCGTTTCAAGGCAAAAATGATCCTGAAGCTTACCTTGAGTGGAAGAAGAAGATAGAATTAGTATTTGATTATCATAATTATTTTGAGCTTAAAAAGGTTAAACTTACAGCCATTGAATTTTTTGACTACGCGATTGTTTGGTGGGATCAACTAGTGTTAAACAGGAGGAGAAATAGAGAGCGTCAAATAGAGACTTGGGAGGAGATGAAAACCATGATGAGGAAACGGTTTGTTCCAAGCCATTACTACCGTGAGTTGTACCAAAAAATGCAAAGTCTTACACAAAGTAGTCGGAGTGTGGAGGATTATTATAAAGAGATGGAAGTAGCTATGATTCGAGAAAATGTAGAGGAGGACCAAGAGGCTACTATGGCTAGGTTCTTGGCTAGTTTGAACTAGGAAATTGCTAATTCGATAGAGTTGCATCATTGTGTGAAGTTGGAAGATATGGAGCACATGGCTTTCAAAATTGAGAACCAACTCAAGAGGAGAGGCAACAATACACGGCAAAACCCTAACTCGGGTTCATCTTGGAGGTCGAATTTTGTGAAGAGAGAGGAGAGGCAAGCCACGGCCAAACCTAAAACTGAGCAAAAGCAAGAAAGTACCAGCCATGGAAATCAAGGCAAAATTGATTCTTCCACCACTAGAAATCGTGATATTAAGTGTTTTAAGTGCCAAGGCAAGGGTCACATAGCAAGCCAATGTCCGAATAAAAGAGTTATGGTATTGCGATATACTGGTGAAACTGAAACTGAGGGTGAAGAAGATACCGAATCTATGCCACCATTAGAGGATGCGGGTGATGAGGAATACGCTGCCTAAGGAGAATTGTTGGTTGCAAGGAGAGCTGTAAGTGTGCAAATCAAAGAAGATGACGAAGCATAGCGAGAAAACATCTTTCATACTAGATGCCACGTACAAAACAAGGTATGTAGTGTGATTATTGATGGAAGTAGTTGTACTAACGTTGCTAGCACTACAATGGTTGAGAAATTAGGGCTGCCAAAAATTAAACATCCTCGGCCTTACAAGTTGCAATGGCTCAATGATAGTGGTGAAGTGAGGGTGACCAAACAGGTTTTAGTTTCCTTCCGGATTGGAAAATATGAAGATGAAGTTTGTGTGATGTAGTTTCGATGCAAGCTGGACATTTGTTACTAGGCTGACCATGGAAATTCGATCTGCGTGTTAAGCATGATGGCTTCACCAACAAATATTCGTTTATAAGCAATCATAGAATAATCACTCTAGTTCCTTTGACACCAAAACAGGTTTATGAAGATCAAGTGAGGTTACAAAAAGAGACTGAGCAAACGAAAGATAATGAGAAAAAGAGAACGAGTGAAAATCAGAAAAAAAAAAAAATGAGAGGGGCCAGAAAAATTGAGAGAGAAAATAAGAGAGTTAATTCGGCCATTGAGAAAAAAACAAATTTCTATGCAAAAGCGAGTGAAATAAAAAGAGTGATGTTTTTAAATTAGGCAATGATTGTACTTTTGTACAAAGAGGCGTTAAACACTAACCAATTTGACTCATCTTTGCCTAGTTCTATTGTTTCTCTTTTGCAGGAGTTTGATGATATCTTTTCCGAGGAGATTTAACATGGCTTACCTACTATTCGAGGAATTGAACATCAAATTGATTTCGTGCTCGGTGCTACACTTCCAAACCGACTGATCCATCGAAGCAATCCCGAGGAGACAAAGGAGCTATAAAGGAAAGTTAGTGAATTGATGGAAATGGGGTATGTTAGAGAAAGCATGAGTCTATGCGTTGTTCCAGTGATTTTGGTTCCTAAAAAAGATGGGATATGGACAATGTGCGTTGATTGCTGAGTAGTCAACGATATAACAGTAAAGTATCAACATCCTATTCCTTGCTTAGATGATATGCTAGATGAACTACATGGAGCTTATGTATTTTCTAAGATTGATTTAAAAAGTGGATATCATCAAATAAGAATGAAAGAGGGTGATGAATGGAAAAATTCTTTTAAAACGAAATATGGTTTATATGAGTGGTTAGTTATGCCATTTGGATTAACAAATGCACCGAGTACCTTCATGAGATTAATGAACCATGTTTTGCGAGCTTTTATAGGCAGATTTGTTGTTGTTTATTTTGATGATATTCTCATTTATAGCACAAACATAGATGATCATGTTGTGCATTTAAAATCAGTTTTGGATGTACTTAGAAAAGAAAAGTTGTTTGCTAACTTAAAGAAGAGCATCTTTTGCACCAATAAGCTTGTGTTTCTTGATTTTGTTGTGAGTGCACAAGGAATACAGGTTGATGAAGAGAAGATCCGTGCGATTAAAGAATGGCCAAGTCCCATGAGTGTAGGTCAAGTTCGTAGTTTTCATGGACTTGCTAGTTTTTATTGGAGATTCGTGAAAGACTTTAGTAGTATTGCCGCACCGCTCACCAAAGTCATCAAGAAGAATGTTGGATTCAAATGGGGAGATGGACAAGAGAAGGCGTTCCAATTGATCAAAGAAAAATTAACTCATGCTCCTTTACTTGCTTTGCCTGATTTTACTAAAATGTTTGAAATTGAACGTGATGCTTCAGGTTTGGGTATTGGCGCAGTTCTTATGCAGGGAGGAAGACTAATCACATATTTCAGTGAGAAATTAAGTGGAGCAGCTTTAAACTACCCTACTTATGATAAAGAATTTTATGTGTTGGTTTTGGAAACATGGCAACACTATCTTTGGCCTAAGGAGTTAGTGATTCACACCGATCATGAGTCCTTGAAGCATTTAAAAAGTCAACATAAGTTGAGTAGGAGACATGCACGATGGGTAGAATTCATTAAGACATTTCCATATGTCATTCGATACAAGCAAGATAAGGAAAACATCGTTGTAGATGCACTTTCTCGAAGGTACGTATTAATTTCTACTCTTGATGCAAAATTACTTTGTTTTGAGTACATTAAAGAATTGTATCCTTCAGACAACAATTTTTGTGAGGAGTTTCGGGCTTGTGAGAAAAACGCAGTGGGTAAGTTCTTTAGGCACGAGAGTTTCTTATTTCAGGAGAAAAAATTGTGTGTACCGAATTGCTCTTTACGTGATTTGTTAGTAAGGGAATCCCATGGAGGAGGTTTATTGGGTCACTTTGGAGTTGCTAAGACCTTAGCCGTTTTACAAGAACACTTATATTGGCCACATATGAAAAGAGGCGTTGAGAGAATTTGTGGTAGATTGTCACATGTAAGCAGGCAAAATCTTGAGTGCAACCCCATGGTTTATACACGCCATTGCCCATTCCTAGTGAGCCTTGGATAGATATTTCGATGGACTTTGTGTTAGGTTTACCTAGGTTTAAATGTGGTAGAGATTCAATTTTTGTGGTTGTGGATAGATTTTCTAAGATGACACATTTTATTCCATATCAAAAAACTGATGATGCTTCCAATGTTGCTAATTTGTTATTTAGAGAAATTGTAAGATTACATGGTATGCCTAGAACAATAGTTTCGTATGGAGATGCTAAGTTCTTGAGTTATTATTTTCTACTGCTTGACACCCACAAACTGATGGTTAAACTAAAGTAGTGAATCGGAATTTGTCTACTTTGTTGAGGGCTATCATTAAATAGAACATCAAAACTTGGGAAGGATGTTTACCGCATGTTGAGTTTGCTTATAATCGTACTGTTCATTCTGCTACTAAGTTTTCATCATTGAAATTGTTTATGGTTTTAATCCTCTAACTCCATTGGATTTAACACCATTATCTATGTCTGAACTTGCTAACTTGGATGGAAAGAAAAGGGCTAGATTTATTAATCAGATACATGAGAAGGCAAGACTAAATGTTGAGAGGAAAACAGAACAATATGCAAAACAAACTAACAAAGGTCGCCAATGTTGTGTAAAAATATACCTAAATAAATAAGAAAATATTTGAACAGTTTTACTTGCAAGTGCACAAGGTCAATAGTGTAGTATAGTCTGCAAATGCGAGATCATCTCCATAGGGATTGGTGAATTTCGTTTTAGAATTAGTTTCACAATATAAAACGATAGAAATAAATATTGGGTTTGGATCGATAATGATAAAGATGTTGGGACTCGATATCCACCACCAATCATGCTACCACAATAAAAAAATATGCCAATGCTTTAAATATGTTATGAATACCTAATGTTTGTCAACCTAAGGGCATGGTCCGCTCCTTAAGCTATTGATTTCCCTAAGCATCGAGTCAGGCATGGTGTATACTCTAACTCTTTTCTCTTTTAAGGGATTCAGCATGGTGTATACTGAGTTGTTCCTTAAAAGAGCATAAGATCTACGAAAATCGACAGCCACATGAGACCTAGGGCATGGTGTATACTCCTGGTTTCCCATGTTGATTAACCTAAGAATCTGGCGTGGATTTCTTTTGTTACTATTGATAAACCCAAGACTCGGTCATCCAAATTGATTTAATTAACTAATCAATACCACATGCATACGTTGATCAGACAAACACATATGAGGAATTTAAATAAAAATATGCATTAATTAAGTTAAGCATCACAACATAAATATCGCAAAGGCACCAATACTGAATTATTGAGTAAACATAATTAGGGCTTCAATCAAGCCCTTACTAAGAAGTTAGTTACACATAGTTCTTATGCTAAACATCATCATAACATAAAATAAGTAGAAAAGAATAAACCCGAAAAATACTGTGGAGAAGAGTCGTCAATTCGTCTCCAAAGCTTACAACTAAAAAGAAGATAAAAAGTAAAGATTTTGTGTTTTACAAGTCTATTTATAGGGTCATAAGACATATGGAAACCCTAACTAGGAAAACAGAACCCTAACCCTAATTTCCAAAACAGGTGCTGCCGTTTTACTACATGTATGCGCTCGATCTCAACTTGTGCGTTCGAGCGCAAGGTTATGCTCGAGCCTTCTATATGTGCGCACAAGTGCTTGTGTGCTCGATCACACTCTTCTGTGCTCGATCACATTTGGCTGCTTCCAGGCCTTCCAGATTTCTTCCTTTGAGTTCCAAATTGCTACATTTTCTCCAAGAACCTATGAAAACACAGAAAACACAAAAATGAAGTAAAATAGAATAAAATACATAAATGAAGAGCTTAACAAATATAAATTAAGGTGCTTAAATATGAATATTTAAGCACCCATCACACCCCAAAAATTACATATTGCTAGTCCCTTAGCAACATGAAAAACTAATTGAAACACAATATCAAAGATGAATTCATCATTCATGATATCTGAAAATTTGGGTCACACACAAAACAATGATATTTATTCATGAGTAGGCCTAAAATATAAAAAAAATCTTCACAATGAATAAGAGTTTTAAAACTAATCACTTACTCGAGGCTAATTAAAGTATCACAAGTTTGATTTAGTGTGTGGTGAATTAGCACATAAAAGATGAAGCTTCCAAATAACTCCCATGTGTAGTGCTTCGGTGTCTCAACATTCATCGAATTTCCTATCAGAATGAACAATAATGGCATAGTTTTATTTCTTTCTTTTTCTTTTATTATGAGATTTTTACCATGTTGAGTTCCTTTAAGCTTTCTAATTGACCCATATAACGAGTGTTTAGCCAATGACTCCCAAACCAGATGGTTTTAGGGCATTAGGTATAAAGACACCCCTAAGGACTTACTAACTCGAGTAAAAAAGGCTATGAAACTAGCTGGTTTTAATGCTGCTAAGCAAAATTCTCACCTTTTGACATGAACACTCACTACTTACTGTGGCAAGAGGTCCAGTTACTCAGTGGACACTTTATTTAATGATCATTATAAGCACAATTCCCACCTTTTGACGTGAACACTCACTGCTTACTGAGGCAAGAGGTCCAGTTACTCAGTGGAAAGTTTGTTTAATGATCATTAGGAGCATTTTATTTTCTCTTTTTGTGCAAAACTTTTTTTCTATTTTTCTATGCTAAGGTGTTCTTCTAACAAGTTATCTGATTACAGTTAGACTATGGAAACATACTCATAAAAATTATATGTCATACCCCACACAATTATGTGCTAATGTGCTCGTGTCAGTTTTAGATCAAACTTGTGAATTCTTAATTGCCTTGAAGGAAGTAATTAAACTTTTAAAACTTTATTATTAGACCATGTGTTCTAGATTTTAAGCTTACTGATGAAATCTTATCATAATATTTGTTTAAATCATCCAAAATTTTCAAACACAATGAACATGTATTTATCTTTTCAATAATAATAACAAAAACTGGGACTGAGTGTGTGAATGTGTCTCCTATACCCCCAGACTTAATTTACACATTGTCTCCAATGTGTGAGTGACATGGAAAGATCTAACCTAGGAGATGGAGAACTAGTTGGCTAGCATAGCTCATAGCACACCCCCAAACTTGAACTGATGCACACATATTGTCCCTAAAAAAGAAAAACAAATGTAATACCAGAAAACAAGAGATACTAATAATAAATAGTTATAAAAGTAAATACTAAAAATAAATGTGAAAAATACTAAAAAAATAAAAGGACATGTTGTGGGGTGCCTCCTATGAGCACTAAGTTTTACGTCTTCAGCCAAACAGAGCACCTAGCTCACTGCTGGTCTCCAGGTGGTGCAGTCGAGGAGGTACTAAGGGCGAGAGGTAGTCGATCAAGAATGGCCTAGAGCATCGCCTCTTACCTTGTAAAGCATGCCTCCAAACCATCAATGCACTGATGCACGAGCAATATTGCCTCCCTATCCTCTCGGTGAACATCAGAGAGCTCAAACCAGAGAGAGGACATCTCGTTAAGAATATGCTAGTACCCTGTGGGTCCCATATCTGAATAATCCTCCTCCTAAGCATAGCTCACTGTGGGGTGCTCAGTCTCCATGGGATCATTCTTCACCCTCTCAGCAGCAGGTGCAGGCTCTCAAGGTTCTCTGGGCATGTGGGACTGGCTCAGGGTCCACTGAGCCTTCCCAAAGAATGAGTGCTCCCGTACAGGTCCATCAATGGAGGACCTCTTAATCCCCTTCTTCTTGAATAGGTAGCTGTGGAGGAATGGGAATGAGAGCCCCCATGCATTCACCGTGGTGACCTAGCGTGCATGTACATGGTCCCAAAACTTATGCAGCTGACTCCAGATGACAGCTGGGATGGAGTACCAGTGGTCTCTATGGAAGGCATATAATGCCTGTAAGAACTGGTCCCTCCATTGTTGTGCCGATCGACGCACTGCCCAGCACACATGTCCTCAATGATGAAAGACAAGGGAAAGGGTTCCGGTTGCTCCTCTATGTGGGTGTCCTCTGGAGGGGACTCGTCACAACAATGAAGAGTAGCAGCTATATCCACAGAGGTCACATCTATATGCTTTTCCTGGACCGATGGGGATAATACATCCGACCTGCTGCAGTTGAACGACAAGTTCTCATAAAACTGGGCGACGAACCGGGTGTAGGCAATAAAGCATATAGGCTTGAACAACCTCTTCAATCCCCGGTTCTTGAACTCTTGGACCGCCCATTGAGTGGCTTCCAAGTTCTTGAAGTCAGCATCGATGTTGAATGTAGTTTTGAACAAGATCTCTTATTGTTCCAAACTTAGCAGGGATGACTGAGCAAGGCTGCCCGAGGCACGGGAGGTGGAGGCAATTTGCTTTGGCATCCTAAATGAGGTTTCTGTTATATTTGCACTCGATCACAATGATGTGCGCTCATGCACTCGATCGTACTAGCCCCTGCACTTGATCGCAGTCTCGGATATGTGACTGAGGTGTTTTGTCAAACAACTTATGGGCGATCAGTGAACCAAGTTTTGATCGAACACTTCTTAAAAAGATATCTTAACCCCTTGCAAAAATATTCAAAAGCAACCCAAAAACAATACAAAGAAAACAGTATATGCGAATTATTTAAACGAAAAAAAACTAAGGAAAAATAAACAACCGAAAGGATTGGGGAAGGGGGTTGGTTTTGAAACCGAATTTACCTTGTTGCAGAGAGAGGGTGGGGACGGTGGCGTATGGGATCTACACGGTGGTGTGTGGTGGCAAGTGGAGTGAGTTTTGTGAGTGTACGGAGTGTCTTGTGTGGGTGAAGTGAGTGAGTGCAGGGAAGTTGGTTTCAGAGTGTGAGAGTAAAAATAGTGAGAGTGAATGTAAAAATCTTTAACAGAATAAAGTGATTTTAAAGTAACACGTGACACTCTGCCTCGAGTGCGCTCGAGCGCATTGTAAAGTGTGCTCGATCACACTTGTGCGCATGTGTGTGTGTGTTGGTCTGGTGTGCTTGCTTGCCATTGAACGCAAGGCGAGAGTGTGCTCGAGCACACTATGTAGTATGCTCGATCGTAAGGGCAAAAAGTGCTGACAATCAAATAAACTATAAAAAGGACTAAAAAATGAAAAATAATGAGAACAATTAGCAAAAATAAAACTGTACCGTACTTAGTGGCCTCAGTACCACTGACCTCAATAGAGGCACTTGAGCTACATGTTTATCAAAGTCTGAACTGCTTAAAGGCTCTCTTTAGTAGCTTCAATGCTACTCTCTTAGAAGGGGGCACTTAAAGTACACTTCATGTGACTCAAGTGCTCTCGGCTCTTTGGCATACTGGACAGTTTGAAGTGTCAAATCTTCATCTCTTGGTGGTAAGTTGATTTCAAGATATGGCTTGACTCTGTGTCCATTTACCGTGAATGCCTGATTGCCATTGGAACCATGGATTTCCAAAGCACCATGAGGAAAGACCTTGGTGACCACATAAGGACCAGACTATAGGGACTTTAGTTTGCTTGGGAACAGTTTGAATCTTGAGTTGTAGAGCAACACTTTTTGTCCCACATGAAACTCTTTCCTTACCAGTTGTCTATCATGATAGGCTTTGTCCTTTCTTTGTAGAGCTTGGCATTCTCATATGCATCATATCTTAATTCTTCTAGCACATTTAAGTGCAGCTTCCTATTCTCACCCACTTGTTTCATGTCAAAATTGAATTGTTTTATGGCCCAATTTGCTCGTTGCTCTAACTCCACTGGTAGATGGCATGCTTTCCCAAACACTAAGTGATATGGAGACATGCCAATTAGTGTCTTGTAAGCTATCTTATATGCCCATAGAGCATTATTTAGACGCAAAGACCAATCCTTCCTACTAGGATCCACAGTCCTCTCCAGGATGCCTTTGATCTCTTGGTTACTTATCTCCACTTGGCCATTGGTTTGAGAATGATATGGAGTGCCAACTTTATGGGTGATCCCATATTTTCTGATTAGTGCGGTAAAAGAGTGATGATGAAAGTGGTTGCCGCCATACTGATGATTGCTCTTGGAGTCCCAAATCGGGTAAAGATGTTATCCTGTAGAAACTTCACAACCACTTTATGATCATTAGTCTTTGAAGGGACAACCTTGACCCATTTGGATACATAATCCACACCCATAAGAATATATAAATAACCATAGGAGTTAGGAAATGGACCCATGAAATCAATGCTCTTCCTCTGAGACACACCTTCTGACGATTTGATCGGGAAAAAATTTGAATAAGTAGGGGTCATCCCAATGGTAGTGTCTAGACATAGATATCAACCGCTTCTTTTCTTGACTGGTCATACTTGGAGGAAAAACCTTAGCAGTTATATAATTGACAATATCAGCATACCATGGAAGTGTTACCTCTAGTGCAAATAATTGTTCATCGAGGAAGTTCTCATTCAAAGGTAGCTCATTTTTATCGTCCTCATAAGGTAGCCTCGATAAGTGATCTACAACCACATTTTCACTGCCCTTCTTATCTTTGATCTCCAAGTCAAACTCTTGCAATAGGAGTACCCATCTGATTAACCTAGCTTTGCATCTTTCTTAGAAAACAAATATCTCAAAGCAGCATGATCAGTAAATACAATAACCTTAGAGCTAATTGGGTATGATATAAACTTCTCTAAAGTAAAAATACCAACTAACAATTCCTTTTTAGTAGTAGAATAGTTTAGCTGAGCATCATTTAAAGTTCTAGAAGCATAGTAAATAGCATAAGGTACCTTATTGACTCTCTAGCCTAAGACAGCTCCCAAGGCGAAGTCACTGGCATCGCACATTAGCTCAAATGGAAGACTCCAATCAGGTGCCATTATTATTGGTGTGGAGGTGAGCACATTCTTCAATGTGTTAAAAGCTTTCATACAGTCATCAATCCATTCAAACTTTGTATCTTTAGCTAACAATGCACAAAGAGGTCTAGAGGTCTTGGAAAAATCCTTGATGAATCGTCAGTAGAATCCAGCATGTCCAAGAAAACTTCTGACACCTTTGACTGTTAGAGGAGGAGGCAATTTTGAAATTATGTTGATTTTAGCCTTGTCTACCTCAATACCTTTGTTGGAGATGGAATGACCCAACACAGTGCCTTGTTAAACTATAAAGTGGCATTTTTCCCAATTTAGTACTAAGTTGTTTTCTTCACTTCTCTTTAGGACATTCTCTAGATGGTTTAGGCATTCATGAAAATTGGACCCAAAAACACTAAAATCATCCATAAATACCTCAATGAATTTCTTAACCATGTCAGAAAAAATGCTCATCATACATCTTTGAAAGGTGGCTGGTGTATTGCATAGACCGAATGACATCCTTCTATAAGCAAATGTACAGAAAGAGCATGTGAAGGTAGTCTTTTCTTGATCCTCAGGTGTTATAGAAATCTAGTTGTAACCACTATACCCATCCAAGAAGCAATAGTAGCTATGTCTAGCTAGTCTCTCTAACATCTTATCAATGAAGGGCAAGGGGAAGTGATCTTTTCTGGTCACCTTGTTTAATCTTCTGTAATCAATACATACCCTTTAACCAGTTGTTATTCTTGTAGGTATGAGCTCCTCATCTTCATTCTTCACCACTGTGATCCCACTCTTTTTCAGAACAACTTGGATCGGACTTACCCATTTACTGTCTAAGATGGGGTAGATAATGCCAACATCTAATAGTTTTAATACCTCTGCCTTTACTACCTCTTTCATGTGTGGGTTAAGTCTTCTTTGAGCATCCCGAGTGGGTTTTGCTTCATCCTTAAGGTAGATATGATGCATGCACTTGGCTAGACTTATCCCCTTGATGTCAGCAATGGTCCATCCAATAGTAGATCTATGCTCCCTAAGAACTCTCAAAAGTTTCTCTTCTTCCCCAACATTTAAATTGGCAGCAACAATCACAGGTAAAGTCCTATTCTCTCCCAAATAGGCATAAGTTAAATGCTCTGGCAGCTGCTTCAATTCCACATTTGGTACCTGGATAATAGAAGGGAGAAGAGTAGTATTAGTAGGTATAAAAGATTCAAATGGAGGGGCATACTTACTTGGATGTTTTGGAGAAGCCTCAAGGAGGTGCACAGCTTTAATGATGTCATCAGTATCATCTTCAGGTTCTTGCTCAATATCCAAAGTTGTGAAGCCATGGGTAAGGGTGGTCTCCAATGGATCAATGTGATGGACCTGAAAAGCTTGCTCAACAAAACCTTGCATCATACATACATTAAAACATTCCATGTCATCTTGAGGTAGTTTTAATGCATCTAACATTTTAAACTCTATTTTCTCACCATTTACCTTCATACTTACTATACCCTTTTTCACACAAATCTTTGTATCAGTAGTTCGCATAAAAGGGTCTTCCTAAGATGATGGGCAGAGGTAATGGCATAGGGCATTCTTCAATATCTAACACAATAAAATTAGCAGGTAAAATAAACTCACCTACCTTTACCAGAACATCCTCAAGAATACCTCTAGGTCTTTTGATGCTTCTGTCTACCAATTGCAAAGTAATGGAAGTTGGTTGAAGCTCCATCAAACCTAGTGTTTCAAATACTATGTATGGCAGCAAATTTACACTCGCTCCTAGATCCAATAATGCACACTCAAATAACTGGTCACCTATCCTGCAAGGAATAGTAAAACTACCTGGATCTTTCAGTTTTGGTGGTAGTTTTCTTAATAGCACAACACTTACCTCTTCTGTTAAAGCTACTGTCTCATGTTCCTGAAACTTCCTCTTATGAGTGCAACAATCTTTTAGAAATTTAGTATAAATAGGTATTTGTTGAATTGTATCTAATAAAAGAATGTTTATTTATACTTTCTGCAAAGTTTCAAAGATATTAAGCAGTTTATTTTCTTTCTTTTGTTTTACTAACCTTTGCGGGAAGGGTGGTGCATTCACCTTTTCCATCTCACTTACCTTTGATGCTGATGGTTTCTCTAGAGATGCTTTTGCAGACTCATCGGTTCCTATGACCTTACCATTCTTGAGAGTTGTGATAGCCTTCAGTTGCTGGTGGCCCATAGGTTAGGTAGTGTTTGAGCTGGAAGGTCACCTTGCTTTCTACCACTCAATTCTTTAGCCAATTGCCCCATTTGTTCCTCTAGCCTTTGAATGACTTGTTCATGTTTTGCAGTGGTTTATCTTAGCTTAGTCTGAAATTGCCTTTCATCTGCCATGAATTGATCTTGTGAAGTCATCAACTGTTGTTGCTGAGTTACCAATTGCCTCATAAGACTTTCTAGATCACTTTTCTTTGAGTCGAGAACTGAGCGGGCTGCTGGTTGGGAGTTCCTTTGCTGCTCTTGATGGTTCAGGGCATTCTGATTGTTGCTCTAAGAGAAATTTGGGTGGTTTCACCATCCAGGATTATAAATGTTTGCATATGGATTGTTCTTTGGCGGATAGTTGTTTGGTCCTACATAATTCGTTTACACTGGATCTGCCGACGAATATAAAGGACATGTCTTAGTATTATGATCAAAATGAGAACATATAGCACATACCCGGAGTGGTGTAGCTGGTGGACTAGGTGGTGTTCTGAGCAGTCATGGCTTTAATAAGCAGATCTAGTTTCCTCTCCACAGCAGCTATCTGATTAGAGGATCCACCATTTAGAGTCACCTCATACATACCTTTGCTCTTAACTCTTTATCTACCTTTAGAGGAGAATTGCTGGGTGTGCTCACTTAATGTCTCAAACAGCTCCAAGGCTTCTTCACTGCTCTTCTCCATCAGCACACCTCCACAACCTGAATCCACAATACTTTTATTAGTATCACTTAAACCTTCATAGAAAGCTTGTACCAGTTCATCCTGAGGTAGATTATGATGTGGGCATTTGAGTAGCAGCTCGTTGAAATATCCCTATGCCTCAAAGAACAGGTCTTCATCCTTCTGTTGGAAAGATTGAATCTCCTTCCTCATTTGTCTTATCTTTTGAGCTGGGAAAAACTTCTTAAGAAACTTATTGGCCAACTCTTCCCTAATGTGGATAGAAACTGCAGGCAATGAATTGTACCACAGTTTAGCATTAATTTTTAATGAAAAAAGGAAAATAATTAACCTGGTTCCTTTTTGGTATAGACCCCAGATATGCTGGAATTTGTTGAGATCAAAGAACTCCCGAAGGTGCAAATGTGGGTCCTCAGCAGGTGTACCCCTAAAGTGAGTTAATGCACTGAGTGTCTGTGGAGATATGTAATAATTGCCTTCAGCCTCTAGTTGATAAGCAATGCATGATGGCTGGTCAAGGTTTCGTGGGATGAAAGATTGCTTCATAGGTTTTTGCTCAGGTGGTTGTTGATTTTCTAGCTGTTCCGACATTGATGCTTCTTCCTCGAATTCTTCTTCTACCTCCTCAATATTGTCTCTAAGCCTTTATCGAATGGTCTGCTCAAGCTCTGTATCGAGGGGAAAGAAAGTGGGATTCCTGGATCAAAGCCCTTACATGAATTAGCAAAATCGCTTCAGTGCAGCAGTTTCAGCACTGCTGCTCGGGTAGTCTCTGCCTCAAATGCACTTAATTGCACCAAGGAGTGCGCTCGATCACAGTGCCTCAGAGAACTTCTGTTGCAGTACCTAAATCAGAAAAGAAAATGAAAAAAAAATAATTGATTAGGTTTTGATGAAACAGAATGAAATAAAACAGAAAAATAAATTGAACGAAAAATAATTCTAAAAAGAAATTTAGCGCAATCCCCGGCAACGACGCCAAAAACTTGTTGTGCAAAAATATACCTAAATAATTAAGGAAATATTTGAACAGTTTTACTTCCAAGTGCACAAGGTCAATAGTGTAGTATAGTGTGCAAATGCGAGATCATCTCCACAGGGATTAGTGAATTTCGTTTTAGAATTAGTTTCACAATAAATTGGATTTGCCAGGTGAGTACAATGTTAGTGCCACTTTAATTATTTCTGATTTAAGCCCTTTTGATGTAGGTGATGATTTGAGGACAAATCCTTTTCAAGAGAAGGGGAATGATGAGGACACAGCTAACAAATGGGAGGCAGATCCTATTCCAGTTCCAATTGGTCCAGTTACAAGGGCTCGAGCTAAAAGGTTCATGGAAACTCTCAATGGGCTGATTCAACATATTTGGGCTAAGAACCATCTTTGGGGGCCCAAGGATGATTCTATACGTGATCCAAAAGAATGAATTTCCATAATTCAAGCTTTGGAATAATCTAGCAACTCAAGATTGTGAATTAAAATCTTAGTTTCCCAAAATTAGAGACTTACTCGTTTTGGTTGGCTCATCAAGGAAAATGGCTGGCTGCAATTTTTCTTATTATCTTTTTTTAATTATTTCCTTATTAATTTAATTGCTGAATTGTAAGGCTTGCATGCCAATTTAGGTACTTTCCTTTTTTGGATTTTAGGTTACCAGAATTGAATTTAGGTTTGTTTCCTATTCCTTAGTTTCCTAATTGGTTACGAATTCTCATGTATTTAAATAGCTATTGGCTTTTTGGAATAACACAATTCAGATTTGATCCATACTGTGTGAGAGAAAATTCTCTTTGGTGCTTTTAGAACTTCTAAACTTATCGGAGTTTCTGTGGCGTTCATCTTTGACTTATCAATCAATCCTTCCATAATTGATTGTGGTGTCTTCATTATACCAAGGTTCTTGCTTCAATATAAGCAACGGGTCGCAGTCTCACATAAATCTACTTCTAGATGATCTTGTAAGCCTTCTTGATCCATCAAGTTCTTAGTTCTTGGCGTGAATTATATCAGCCAAGCAGAGCCCTTCGATTGGCCTCCGTGAGAGCTCGATCAGGTCACGAGGCGAGACCTCCATAATGAAGTACTCCTGAGCTACCCAGGGATAGACGAAGACAAAATTATCAATCTTCAAGCCCCAATTGGGCATGAAGACCGTGATCCCCGAAAAAGCACCTTGAGATGAAGATGGAGCCGGTGTCGGATTCGACTGTGGCACGGTAAGAACAACCCTTAGCTCAGGAGAGAGCTCGGAAGGGCTCTCCATGTCAATAGGAATGGGGGAAGGGGCCTATGGCCTCTTCCTCAAACCTTGGGCCTACACGAGCTGTTTCCCCGCCTGGGTAGCCCTCTTCTTCTCTAAGGCAATCCTCTTGGCCCTCTCTCTGGCCCTACTTATAGCCTCCATCTCTGCCCAAGCATAGAAGAGAAAATATATAAGTGTGAAATGAACATATAAGAAAGCAAAGCAAAACATAAAAAATATATAAGCAGAAAAAGAGGGGCACAAACATAAAGATTATTGCTCTCTATGGTTTCTGTTGGGCACCGAGGGCAGAGGTCGCGCCTCGACAACTCTTCATTATCGTATAAGATCTCCACGTCCAGGGGCATGACCATCATAGAGTTCAACATCTCTTGCTCACCGAACAGGAGGTGCATTTTCTTGCACTTACCCACGCGATCTAGACTCTAAGAGTGCGAAACTTCAAAACTCCTTTCACTGTGGAAGAAGAAGAATTATTTCTTTAACCTCTTGATCGAGGAAGTTGTCTTCTTCAACAGCCTCCTATTTGCCTTCGAGCTGATCACGACCCACCCGGATTGGCCGTGCTTGCTTATCTGAAAGTGGGCCTTGAAACTTTGATGTTCATCAACCCCCCCCCTCACCTCCTTGCAGACACATATAAAGTCTATGATCAACCACACTGAGGTCGACACCAACTGACACAGTTCTATGTCAAAAACCTTTAGCACTATGCAGAAGAAGGGATGGAGATGGAACCTAAGCCTGACCTTCATGTGTTATTCGTAAACACATAGTGTGACTCGAGAGGACATCACAGGCCCTCTCTCCAACCTCAGCTGGCCTGAGGGTATATTCCTCGGGGATACGGTACATCCTCCGGATAACCTGAAGACCTTTCTCCCTCAGTTAGCTGGGTACAGTGTTCATCGCAAACGACCACTACACCCTCTCCTCACTACCATATCCACCCTAATCTCGGCCAAGGCAGCGTCTACCTCATTGATGAGAGTCATAAAATGCATCTTGATAGTACTTATTCGTTAGCATTGTAGGGGTGGTTGAGGTTTGAATTACACTTTTATACCTTAATAACTCTAAAGTGATGTTCTTAGATCATTAACTTATTTCGGTGCATTTTCAAGTATTTTGTGTTTAAAAGAGATGGAAAAGCTATCATTGCTTAAAACTCAAATATTCCATGCACATCGGAGTGAAGGAGTGCTTCCGAAAAGACAAAACGAAGAGTCTATGAGCAAGAAGCCCTTTAGTGGAAGCCTAGGCACCCACCATGGAGGGTCGCGACGCCCAGAACCTCACCAACCTAGCTTTTACCTAGCACAGTGGCACCCAAAGAGGAGGGGTGCATCACCCAACACCTCCACAACCAAAGCTAAAGGCAAGGCTGCGGCGCCCACAAAGGAGAGCCACAGCGTGCACACGATGTTTTGTCTCCGAGTCAAAACTTAATTAGGGTTTTATGATAGATTAAACCCTAAAACACCCTTGGACCCTTTATACTATAAATAGATCACTTAGGGTATGATATTCATAACATCGATTAGAGGGCCAAAGGCCGAGAAACTCAAGCATGAGCCCCATGGCCGACTAACCTCCAAGCAAGGCAAAGGGATGAATCCCTAGGTGTAGTTGTTCTTATTTTCTTTCCTCGATTCAGTTGTAGTTTGGATTTATGATCATTAAACATTTTTATGATTTACTTTTTAATCTAATTAGAAGATTTCCCCTTAATCCAGTGATTGCATCTTTCTCCCCCATATAAGTCTAGTCATGCTCTTCTTATGTGATGTTGTTGAGGTGTGATTGAGTTTGGTAGATTTCTCATATAGATTTGTCCATTACTGTGGTATTGTCATCATGATATATTGTCGTTTCTTGATAATCTATAAGTTAGGTCATGTGTGCTTGAAAGTAAAGAGTATTTCATAACAATTACATTAGGGTTTATATATGTGCTTTAATTAAATATTTGTCGATTGCTTGTTTGGGATGTGAAACTTGCAATCAAGATAAAAACAACTAAATTAAGATTGGAATAAGGCAATGAACCTAGGGAGGATTCCCAGACCCTTGTTTTTCTCTATTATATTTACACAATTATTTCACACTACTTCAAACTCAGATTCTTTCCTTTGACTTTTATCGTTTCATAATAAAGTTTACATCTTCTCTTGTAGTTTGCTTGTCTCCCTGTGGAATCGACACCCCAAAGCCTTGCTATAACTACTGTGTTATACTTTGGGTGTAATCAAATTTTGGCGTCGTTGCCGGGGAGATGTGCTTAAATATAAGGAAGATTGTCAACCTTGAGATAAGACGGTAGAAGAATTGTAGATAGTTTTTCATGTCAGCAGTTTGTAAAGGCGGTAACTTCGTTCCTTCTTTTAGCTTGCTGCATTAATTTTTTATTTTATTTTATTTTATTCTTTTATTTTATATTTTATTTTATTATTTTGTGATCTTGTATGCCTCGATATAGAGACACTTTGAGTAGATTTGCTTGTAGGCCTATGTTAGAGTCAGAATTAAATTCTTTTCTAAATCCTTTATTTGACAATCCATCTAGTCCCGAAGAGATGAGTGAACATGAAGATCAAGCCCCTAGGACCCTTCAGGATTACCTCCACCCTACACGAACATCCACACCATCATACATCATGTTTCTAACCAATACTCGCCATTTAGATTTTAAAACAGGGATGATACAATTACTCCCTATGTTTTATGACTTGGAAAGTGAAAACCCATATGTGCACATTAGAGAGTTGGAGGAAGTAGTTACGACTTTTCATAGTCAAGATGCAATTGCTGACATTGTGAGACTTAAGTTCTTTCCTTTCGCTTTGAAGGATAGAGCTAAGAGTTAGCTATACTCACTGAGACCACGATCTATTGGGTCGTGGACTGAGATGACTCGGATCTTCTTTAATAAATATTTCCCCCAACATAAGACCAATTCTTTAAAAAGACAAATCTCCACCTTTGCACAAAAGGATAGTGAGACTTTATATCAGTCTTGGGAAAGATTTAAGGAGTTGTTGAGTATGTGCCCTCACCATGGGTATGAGAATTGGCACTTAGTGAGCTATTTTTATAAGGGACTTACCTATAGGGAGCGCCAATTTGTAGAGATGATGTGTAATGGTGAGTTTTTAGAAAGATCCTGATAAGGCCATAGAGTACCTCAATGAGCTTGCTGAAAAAGCTCACACTTGGATTGGACCTAGTGCTACTGAAAGCACAAATAGGTCACGACCAATAGAGAACCCAAATGGTGGTCGAATTTACCATCTTAGGGAAGAGGATAACCTAA
Organism: Bretschneidera sinensis; assembly: GCA_023935145.1. NCBI lineage: Eukaryota > Viridiplantae > Streptophyta > Magnoliopsida > Brassicales > Akaniaceae > Bretschneidera > Bretschneidera sinensis. The sequence continues at coordinate 9,256,551 of CM043704.1, forward strand.
AGGCTAAGGTCGAGATGCTCACTAGAGAACTAGATGTGTTAAAGACTAAGAGCTTACAGTAAACACACGTAGCTAATAATGCAAGGTCTTTTGAACCATGTTTTGTGTGTGGCGGGGTAGATCATCTCGCCCAATAGTGTCCCACATTTGCAGAGATAAAAGGGATGTATAAGGAACAATGTAATGCCTTAGGTATGTACAAGAAGCCTCTTTCACCTTTCTCTGATACCTATAATCCGGAGTGGCGAAATCACCCCAATCTTAGCTGGAAATCTGAAAACCAGTTGCCTACACAACCCCTTAGATCATATCCTGAACCATTTCATGCACCTGCACCCTTTAGGAGTCCTTTAGAAGAAACTTTGCATGCTTTTATTGAGGCACAAGGTAAGACTAATGAAAGAATTGAATCTTTAATTACTCAGGTTGTTGAAGAACATAAGGATTTAAAGAGCCAAGTGTCCAAGTTGATGAGCTCCTTGAGTGTAAATGAGCAAGGTAAGTTTCCTTCCCAAGCTCAGTCCATGCACCATGGACAACACTTAACGCAAAAGAATTTGAAGGAGGTGAATGCCATTATGACACTTAGTGGTAAGTCATTACACATCCCAACACCGAACAAATTAGAGGATGTGGACGAGAGCTACCAAGTATATATGATTGACTCACCCATGGAAAAGGTCCATCACCTTAATCCACTGGAGTCAATCCACACCCATGGGTTCACAAAAGCATATATTGAGCCAAAATCGGCAGATGTTACTAATGACATCCTTGAGACCTCTTCAAAGCACACAAGCATAAAATTTAGCTGTGAAGCAGTTGCTGGTGCATTCAGCTCATGTTTGTCTAGGAGGGAATAAGAGCGTCTGGCTGAAGATGTAGAACTTAGCGCTCATGGGAGGCACCCCACATAATATCCTTTTACTTTTATTGTTTTCATATTTCTTTTTCTTTATTATTGTTCGTTTTTTTTTTTGTTTTCCAGTATTAACTTAGTATTTCTTTTCAGGGACAAATATACGAAGTAGTTGAAATGGTGGAGCACAATTTTCAGCTTCTGTGCACTTTTTGCTATAAAGGGAGTTTCCTTTACTCTTTCTTTTACATTGAGGTCAATGCAATTTTTAAGTTGGGGGTGGAGGAAACGCATTTCTTTGTTTCCATATTCTTTATTTTCATACATTTTTTTCTTTTTCCATTGAACTGCTTGGTGTCATTTTCTTTTTTTGTTTGTTTTTAGCATGCTTTGTGTTAGTCTTGGATGTAATTCCCATGTTAATGATATGAGCTTAATTGAGATAACATATAGCATTTAGAAGAAGTTAAATTTTGTTTCGGTTTGAGAATAATTTAAGTGTCAATCTTGATTTGGTTTAAGACTCTAGTTTACGGTAAGCTTGTATGATTAGTCTAAAGCATCTAGAGAAGTTTTATGTGTGATTGATTTGTGAATACTTTTGCGGTATCAACAAGCTCTAGAACTTATTTGATAATCACTTGAGCCGAATTCTTAGAATGCACATTACTTAGGATATGATATAGGCAATTTTTGAACCGTTTGAGCCTTTCAAACTTATCCTTGCTATATTTATCACTAGTCACCTGTTTGAGCCTTTTTCATGAAAAAGAATTTGAGCCTTGTTTCTTTTGAAAACCCATTTACTTACACTTATGAGCCTAAAAATATTTTATCCTTACCCTTCTTTTAAAAGAACTTAGTCATACACAATTGTTGCGAAGCACTTGAGAGGAGTAAGGATGGAAATATGAAAAAATATTACTACCATAACCCAAGAACATTAAAGGAGATAAGTTACAGGTTGTGGAAAAGAAAAGAAACATAAAAGAATGAAAAAGAAGGTGAATGGTCTTATGCCAAAATAGAAAAGAAAAGAAAAAAGAGAAGAAAAAGAGAAGTGAAGTATGGCAAAGAAATAAGAAAAGAAAAGAAAAGTGATGACTTATCGAAGATATGCTCTTATAAAATATGGTTGAAAGAGTTGGGTGTTGAAGTAAGGTTATCCAGTGCTTAAAGTGGTTATGTTTAAAACTAAGAGATTGAGTTCTTTTACTTGTTAAATCCTTCCCGTTCTTTCTTAACCTTTACCTTAGCCTAACTTTACAAGCTTATTAAAGACCTATTGATCCAATGTAGTGTGATTTTTCTACAATAGTGGAGAGTGATTTGAAAAATAAGCCTATGGAGCTTGTTTATGTTATTGATGTCACATAATTTATTATGTTTTTAGAGGCCAAGACTTGTATTCATGAACGTTATGCATAAAATCATCCAGGTGTTCAGATTAATGGATTGTGGTAAGATGGATGTTTTGGATTACTTTTGGACTTAGTGATATTTAATGATTCTATGTACTGTATGTTATGTGCAATTTTTGAGACAAAAAGTTGAATTACTCTTGGATTAACACTAACATTGCTTCACTTTGTTTTGACTTCTACCTTAGAATTCATCTCTTGTTTTCGCTTGAATTGCTAAGGACTAGCAATAAGCTAGTTGGGTTATGATGAGAGTCATAAAATGCATCTTAATAGTACTTATTCGTTAGCATTTTAGGGGTGATCGAGGTTTGAATTACACTTTTATACCTTAACAACTCTAAAGTGATGTTCTTAGATCCTTACCTTATTTCATGCATTTTCAGATATTTTGTGTTTAAAAGAGATGGAAAAACTATCATTTCTTAAAGCTTAAAGATTCTATGCACACCGGAGTGAACGAGTGCTTCTGAAAAGACAAAACGAAGAGTTTATGAGCAAGAAGCCCTTCAGTGGAAGCCTAGGCGCCCACCAGGGAGGGCCATGGCGTCTAGAACCTCATCAACTTGGTTTTTGTTGAGCGTCGCGCCCCCCAAAGAGGAGAGGTGCAACACCCAGCACTTCCACAACCAAAGCTAAAGGCAAGGCCGCGGCGCCCAGAAAGGAGAGCATCGGTGCGCACACGATGTTTTGTCTCCAAGTCATAACTTAATTAGGGTTTTTATGATAGATTAAACCCTAGATCTTATCATGGTGTTTCTTTATCTTAGTGTAAATATGTTCTTGATTTGTTGGTTGATACTAGAATGCTAGGGTGTAAGCCTGTAGATAGTCCTATGGATCCCAATACAAAACTTGCAGTTGATCAATGTGACTTGTTATCTAATCTAGGGCAATATAGGCATTTGGTTAGAAAATTGAATTATTGAACTGTTACTAGACCTGGTATTTCATTTGCAACCAGTGTGGTTAGTTAATTCCTCGATGCTCCACGAAATAGTCATTGGGATGTTGTTATTCAAATTTTAAGACATCTTAAGAGTGCTCCTAGTCGTGGTTTACTTTATCAAAATCATGGTCATGCTCAAATTGAAGGTTATACTGATGCAGATTGGGCTAACTCTCCATCTGAAAGAAGATCTACTATTGGATATTGTGGATTTGTTGGAGGTAATTTAGTATCATTGAAAAGTAAGAAGCAAATTGTGGCTGCTATGTCGAGTGAGAATCCAAATATAGAGTAATGGCGCATACTACCGGTGAGATGGTTTTGCTAAAGTAGTTGTTAGCAAAACTTGGAGTTAATCAATCAAATCCTATGAGCTTGGTGTGTGACAATCAAGCAACTATTCATATTGCAAATAATCTAGTGTTTCATGAGAGAACTAAACATATTGAAGTTGATTGTCATGTCATTCGAGAAAAGCTTCTACAAAATGTTATCAGTACCAAACATGTGAAGTCAACGGATCAGTTAGCAGATTTATTTACTAAACCATTGGATGGTTCTCGAGTTCGATTTATTTGAAACAAGTTGGGTGCATATGATATCGATGCTCCAACTTGAGGGGGAATGTTTAGAATCCTATTAGGATTCTTAATAAGTGTTCTAATAGACTTAGATTATGTGCATCTTATTTAAATCGTTGTGTCCTGATCCTATTGGACTTTGTATTCATAAGTCTATATATTTTGGGTTGATTGTATTCATTTTATTTAAATCAATAGGACAGAGATATTCTTTCAATTATTGTCTTCAACAAGGATATATCATCTTTACTCTTTGAGTACGTCAAATTGAATTTAAAAGGACAAATTGGGGTTGTTACCTGAGCAGAAACCATCTCGTGCTCCACAAAGGCCTGAACCTCCTTGGTCTTATTTCTATCTCTCTTGTAAAATGAAATTTTTGGAACAACAGATTCTGAAACAACCAGCCCAATCATTTTAGGCCGAACCTGAAGCACGCCTCTACAGAGGCCTGAACGGATGTTGGATGAATGGGCGACTGCAAAGCTGCGGTTGATAATTTTAATAGGATTCTTAATGAGTGTCTTATTAGGCTTGTATCATATTTATCTTATCTAATTGTTGTGTCGTAGTCCTATTAGACTTAGTATTCATAAATCTATATATTGAGTCAATTGTATTCTTTTCATTCAATCAATAATACAAGAGTTTCTTCTCCAATCTTTTCTTTACTTTAACATGGTATCACCTGAATAAATTTTTACTCTTTCTTCTAAAAAAAAAAATATTGTGGTCACTGTTCAGGGGTATTGTTCCCAGGTAGCAAATAAAAAATAAAAAAATAACAGTATGTTCCTTTTTCTTTCCTCATAACTCTATCTTTTGTGTGGAAGAATTTTTTTGTGTTCTCATTTTTTGAGGAATTCACAATGGAATCTAAGTCTATCTCTGGTGTGTTTCCCTATCCAAGTCCTCATATTAGCATATCATTTGGTCATGGTGGTAATTTTGTTCGTTAATGTACGTATTGACATCATTCTGGGCATACTTGGGAGATTTGTTGGAAGTTAGTTGGTCATAGTCGAGGTTCACTTCGTCAACATACGTACTGCCATCGTTCTAGGCATACTTGGGAGACGTGTTGGAAATTAGTTGATTGTCCCATGGTTGCTAATGATATATCTTTTGCTTCTATTGAGTATGGACTTACCACAAATTTTTTGCCTTCAACTTCTCTGATGGTTTCTTAAGATAAGTATAATGAGTTCTTACAGTATAACACACCTAGAAAGGTACACTAAAAGCTTGTCTATCATCTAGTAACTCTTCATCTAGACCTTGGATCCTTTACTCTGCAGTTACTAATCATTTGTCAGGTACTACTGATGTTTTGTATAGTTTTTATCACTCTTCATCTTTGCCTAATGTTACTCTAAATCTAAAACCACCGCTAGTGGCATTGGTACTGTGCACCTTAGTTCTTTTATGTCTTTATCATTTGTCCTTTATGTTCCCTTTTCTATGTATAATTTGATTTCTATTAGTCAGCTTACAAAACATCTTAACTATTATGTTACCTTTCTTCCGGATTCTGTTCTTATCCACAATTTGAAAATAAGGAAGATAATTGGTGGTGGGCATGAATCGGGCTACTTGTATTACTTTGATCCTATCCTATCACCCATTGCTTGCTCGATTGGTGTGTCCTCATTTCAGGTACATTTTCATTTTGGTCATCTATCATTAGAGAAGCTGAAAAAGTTAGTTCATACTTTGAGTCAGGTTTCGTCTTTAGAATGTGAGTCATGTCAATTGGGTAAGCATCATCATATGTCGTTTCCTTCTCGAATTAATAATTGTGTGTCTAGTCCTTTTATGTTAGTACATTATGATATTTGGGGTCCAAGTCGTGTGACTTCAAACTTGGATTTCGGTATTTCGTTACCTTTACGGATAGTTATTCCAGATTTACCTAGCTTAATTTAATGAAAGACCGTTATGAGTTGTTTTCTATTTTTTATGCCTTTTGTGTTGAGATATGAATCCAATTTGACTTATTTGTTAAGATTTTTCATAATGATAATGCACTCGTGAGTATTTTGTTGAGCTTTTTGCAACTTTTATGACTAAATCTAGCATTCTTCACCAGTCATCTTGCTCTCATACATCCCAATAAAGTGGGGTTATGCAGTGAAAAAATCGTCATCTTATGGATACTGCTCGTACTCTTTTATTTCATATGCATCACTCTAAATTGTTTTAGAGTGAGGCCATTATGACTACATGTTACTTAATCAACTGTATGCCATCTTCTATTCTTGATGGCCAAACCCCCCATTTCGTGCTCTTTCCTAGAGATGTTACGTTCCACTTACCTCCTCATGGCTTTGGATCTGTTTGTTTTGTTCATCAGCTTTGTACAGGAGTTGACAAACTTGATCCCAGATCTACAAAGTGTATTTTCTTAGGCTATTCTCGTACACGGAAAGGTTATCGGTGTTATAGTCCCTCACTACAAAGGTACTTTGTTTGTACCGATGTTGCATTCTTTGAGTCTACTCTGTATTACTCTAACTCTCATTCTATTTTAGATCTGGCTGATTCATTTCCTTTTCCATTATCTGTTCCCATGCCCCTTACATAATCAGATCCTCCTCCATTAGTCTATTCGTCGTCTGCTTCTCCGTTGCAAGTTTACTCCCGTCGTCCACAACCGTCCTCCTCTGCTACTCCACCAATTACTCCCTTGTTGAAAGATCCCGATACTCCTTCATCATCTGAGTATGATCATCCTATTGCTCTTCGTAAAGGTAAACGTTTATGTATTTCTCAACCGATTGCTAATTTTGTGTTTTATAATCATCTATCTCTTTCATAAGCTTCATTTGTTGTTTCAGTCTCTTCTGTCTCTATTCCTAAGTCTATTACAGAAGCTTTGTCTCATTTTGGGTAGAAATTTGCTATGGATGAAGAAATACATGCCTTGAGTACTAATAATACATAGGACTTGGTTCCTCTCCCATTCTAGAAATCTATTGTTGGTTGTAGTTGGGTATATAATGTAAAAGTTCATCCTGATGGTACTATTGACAGATTAAAATCTCGCCTAGTAGCAAAAGGGTATACACAGGTATATGGTATTGGCTATGCTGAGACATTCTCTCTAGTGACGAAGATTATGTCTGTTCGTTTGTTTATCTCTCTAACAGCTACATTTCATTGGCCCCTAGATCAGTTGGATGTGAAAAATGTGTTTTTTAATGGTGATTTGCAAGAAGAAGTATACGTGGTGCAACCACCCAGATATGTTGCTTAGGGGAAGTCTGGGTTAGTATGTTGATTAAAGAAGCTTGTATATGGATTGAAACAATCTCATCGAGCGTGGTTTGGTCGGTTTAATGAAGTAGTAATTTATTTTGGCCTCAGCAAATGTGGTGTAGATCATTCTGTATTTTAGAAAACACATTAAGGCAGGTAGGATATTTTTGATTGAATAAGTGGATGATATTGTGATCACAGGAGACGACAAAGAATGAATTTTAGAACTGAAACAATTCTTGAGTACTAAATTTCAGACCAAAGATTTAGGATAATTGAGATACTTCTTGGGTATCAAAGTTGCTAGGTCTCATCATGATATTTCTTTATCTCAGTGTAAATATGTTTTTGATTTTTTGACTGATACTAGAATGTTAGGGTGTAAGCCTATAGATAGTCCTATGGATCCCAACACAAAACTCGTAGTTGATCAAGTCGACTTATTATCTGATCTAGGGAAATATAGGCGTTTGGTTGGAAAATTGAATTATTTGACTGTTACTAGGCATGATATTTGTTGAAAATCATCTCAAGAATGCCAGGTGACCTTTAAACACCCAAATCCAGAATGACCTGTAATAAACAGGAATCAAACCATCAAAGAAAGAACACAAGCAATTGTTATCGAGGTTCGGCAATTTGCTTACGTCCCCGTGAGCTCCTCCGAGCTCTCTGCACTAAATCAATGGAGTTCTTAAAATTACAGCAACACCTCCTCAAGAAACCTCTTGTTCTTGATACATGAAAGAAGAGAAAAGAAAGAGATAAGAACTAAGTGTTTCCCTGGAATTTTAAGAAAATTCCAATTACAAAGCCCTTGAACCCTACTTCGTGATTACTCTCTCTCACTGGAAACACCTCTGAAGATTTGAGAGTCTTTCTCTCTCGACACCAGCCACTCTTCGAATGAGATCTCTTCTTGTGTTTCTCTCTTGACACTTGTGTCTTTGCACTCTTGTGTCTTGCTTGTTATGTTGTGTTGTTTTGTAAGAACTCCATTGATTTAGTGCAAAGAGCTCGGAGGAGCTCATGAAGACGTAGGCAAATTGCCGAACCTCGATAACAATTGCTTGTGTTCTTTCTTTGATGGTTTGATTCCTGTTTATTACAAGTCATTCTGGACATGGGTGTTTGAAGGTCATCACCTGGGATTCTTGAGGTGATTTTTAACAGTGGTATCAGAGCTGGAATAGGGGGTATTGGAGCAAGACTACAAGAATAAAAGGAAACTTCTTGGGTGATTCAAGAACGGTGCTGGGATCAAGATCTGATCAGGTTCTTGGGGTTCAAGAATGGTGTTGTTATCAAGATTTGATCATGTTCTTGAGATTTAGAAGTTGGAAAGCAATTGTGGGTGATGCATAAATCTGTGATTTTTTCTGCAAGATGGGTTCAAACTTCATTGTTGAGAAGTTTGATGGAAAGGGAGACTTTGCCCTCTGGAAGCGAAAAATCAAAGCGGTTCTTATGCAACAAAAGGTTGACTTGGCTATTAGAGAAGATGATGATTTTCCAGTAAGTATCACGGAGCTCCAGCGGAATGAGATGAAGAAGATGGCGTACAGCACCATCTTTTCGCCCATGTCGGATAGTGTCACAATGGAATGTGGAGACTCGGAAGATCCAGCTGTCATTTGGAAGAAACTAGATGAGTTATTTCTTACCAAGACTCTCCCTAATAAGATTTATCTTCTGAAACGAATCTTTGCTTTTAAAATGGATCCTAATAAAGAGTTGCAAGATAATCTTGATATGTTTAATAAACTAGTATAAGATTTGACTAGTTGTAGTATAACATTCCCAAATGAACAATTGGTTGTTATATTATTGAATTCTCTTCCTGATTATTTTGAAAGCTTGATTAATGCTATTGAATATGGAGGAGATACACTAACCAAAGAAATTGTGATTAATGCTATAAGGGCTCATGATTTCAAAGCCAAGATAAGGGAAGGATCAAGTGGAGAAGGTCTGTTCGTTAGAGGAAGGCCAGCAACTCGGAATGGCAGTAACATCTATGGCAACTACCAGGACAAATCAAATGGTAGAGGTCAAGGCCATGGAAGATTGCATTCCAAACCGAAGTTTGGAGCAAAGAGATGCTATTACTGCAATAAGGAGGGCCATTTCAAGAAAGATTGCAGAAAGATGATGAGGGGTGAGAGAGGAAGAGGCCATACCAACAATGGAGAGGCTTCGGTTGCCAAGGGAGAACAGTAAGATGATGATGTTCTTGTTGTGTGCTCAAATGTGAGCAAGAGGCAAGGAAGCGAGAAATGGATCTTGGATTCTGGGTGCACTTATCACATGTGTCCTCACCAGGATTGGTTCAAGAATTTCAAGGAAACCAATGATGGAAAAGTTTTGTTGGGGAACGATATTTCTTGCCAAGTGAGAGGGATAAGAGACATCCAATTGAGGATGTTTGATGGAATTACAAGGCTGCTGCGGAATGTGAGATATCTTCCAAATTTAAGAAGAAATTTGATCTAATTGGGGCAGCTAGATTCCATGGGGTACACATACAAAGCAGAGGGAGAAAAGATCAAGGTAACCAAGGGATCTTTGATAGTGATCAAAGCAATAATAAAGGATAGTCTCTATGAGATGATCGGAGACACAGACATCAAGGATCAAGCAGCAAGCTTGATGGCTGAGATGGATAAGGCAGTTCTTTGGCACAATCGCTTGGGACACATGAGTGAAAAAGGCCTGCAAGTTCTCAGCAAGAATGGTTTACTTGATGGTGACAAGGTAGAAAAACTTGATTTCTGCGAGAGTTGCGTTCTTGGAAAGCAACATCGGGTTAGCTTCAACACCAGAGTGCACAAATCAAAGGGCATTCTTGACTACATTCATGCCGATCTTCGAGGGCCATCAAGAACACCAACACAAGGAGGTAATCTTGACTTTCTTTCTTTAATTGATGTTTATTCTAGAAAGGTTTGGGTTTATTTGCTTAAAAATAAATCAGATGCTTTGAATAAGTTTATGGTGTGGAAAAAGTTGCTGGAAACTCAAACTAGTAAGGTAATTAAGGTTTTAAGAACTGATAATGGCTTAGAATTTTTTTAATAAGGATTTTGATAAATTCTGTGAGTTAAATGGGATTCTAAGACATAGAACGTTTGTGAAAAGCCCTCAGCAAAATGGAGTTGCTGAGAGGATGAATAGGAGCCTTATAGAAAAGGTTAAGTGCATGTTAATTGGTTCCGGGTTACCCAAATGTTTTTTGGGGGAAGCTGTGTCTACTGCTGCATATTTAGTTAATAGATCACCCTTTAGAGCTTTGGATCTCAAGACTCCCGAGGAGATATGGAGTGGTAAACCCCCTGAGTTAAACAACCTTAGGACTTTTGGATGTGCTGCATTTGCACATCAAAAGGATGATAAACATAGCCATCTAGAAAATGTGTGTTTCTAGAATATGGTGAAGGGGTTAAGGGGTATAGGTTGTGGTTCTTAGAGTAAAAATGAACTAAACTCATAATAAGTAGAGATATCATTTTTAATGAGCATTTATTTCCCTATTTGGAGAAAACTAACCCTGCAGGGGATAATGGGCAAACCAGCTCGGTATTTGTGGAGCATAGCATCAAAGAAAATTCAGTTCAGATAGAGCAAGGAAGGCAAGAGGGTTCGGACTAGGTAGAGCCCATTGATGAAGGCCAAGTTCAAGACACTCAAGTGGAGGCTGAATTAAAAGGGAATGATGCAGCAAATCAGACTGTTTATCATCTCACAAGGGATCGGGAAAGAAGGTTGGTCAGACCACCTTTGAGATATGGTTTTGTGGATGCTAATGTAGCAGCTCCTTATTCAGAAGGAGGGATAAGTGAACCATAAACTTACATTGATGCTTTGGGATGTAAGGATTCGTCAAGATGGAAGCTAGCTATGGAAGAGAAAATAGATTCTTTGAGGAAGAACAACTCTTGGGAATTGGTGCCCAAACCAGAAAAACAGAGAGTTATGGATTGTAAATGGATTTACAAGATCAAAGAAGGGAACACTCCAGGAGATAAAGTCTAGTATAAGGCTAGGCTGGAGGCGAAGGGGTTCACGCAAAGAGAAGGCATAGATTTCACCGAAATATTCTCACCGGTTGTGAAATACAAGATAATAAGGATAGTGTTAGCTATGGTGGTCCAATTTAATTGGGAGATCGAGCAAATGGATGTGAAGACAGCGTTCTTACATGGAGAGCTTGATGAGACCTACATGAGGTAACCCGAAGGCTATGAGGAAGGAAGGCAGGGAGATTTGGTGTGGCAATTGAAGAAATCTCTCTATGGCTTGAAGCAATCACCTCGGCAATGGAATAAGAGGTTTGATTCCTTTGTAACTAGCTTGAGTTTCATGAGGAGCTACTATGATTCGTGCTTGTACTATAAAGGTCACAAGGTGGAGGAAATTATGATATGTTGTTGGTTGGTAACAGCAGGGAGAGGATAGAAAAGTTGAAGTCTCAACTCAGTTCGGAGTTTGAGATGAAGGATCTTGGTCATGCACAAAAGATCCTTGAGATAAGTATAATTCGGGAAAGGGAGAGAAATAGGTTAAAGATTTCTCTGACTTCCTACATAGAAAAGATGATATCTAAGTTTTCTATGGAAGATAGTAAACTAGTAAAGATTCCCCTTGCTGGTCATTTCAAGTTCTCTAACGATCAATGTCCAAGATCGGATGAGGAGAAGAAGGAAATGGAAAAGGTCCCTTACTCTAGTGCGGTTAGATCAGTTATGTTCACCATGGTAAGCACTAGACCCGACATTGCTCATGCAATTAGTGTTCTCAGCAGATTTATGAGTAATCCCGGAAAGAAGCATTGGATTTGGATGAAGTGGTTGCTGAGGTATTTGAAGGGAATCCCAGATGTGGGGCTTGTTTATGAGAAGAGAAGTAAGTCCATCTGTTTAGAAGTTTATGCTGATTCGGACTATGGAGCAGATCGGGACAAGAGAAGATCGATTACCTCACACTTCTTTAACTTAAACGGATGTTGCATAAGTTGGAAGGCTCAATTGTAGCCGGTAGTAGCACTCTCAACAACCGAGGTAGAGTACATAGCAGCAACGAAAGCCATTAAGGAGGCTATGTGGTGTAAAGGGTTGTTGGAAGAGTCGAAGGTCCTAAAAGAGCAGGTGGTGGTGTATTCAGATAGCCAAAGTGCGTTGCACTTGTGTAATAATCTGGTGTTCCATGAGAGGACAAAGCATATGGATGTGCAGTATCATTTCATTTGAGAAAATGTTACAGAAGGATGCATTCATGTGGACAAAGTGGCCATGGAAGAAAATCCTGCAGATTTAGGCGGTTGTTTGGGAATGCAGCCCCAATCGGGCGGTAAATTTCGTCCAAGGCTAAATACGGGCGAGAGACCGATAGCGAACAAGTACCGCGAGGGAAAGATGAAAAGGACTTTGAAAAGAGAGTCAAAGAGTGCTTGAAATTGTCGGGAGGGAAGCGGATGGGGGCCGGCGATGCGCCTCGGTCGGATGTGGAACTGTGATGAGCCGGTCTGCCGATCGACTCGGGGTGTGGACCGACGCGGATTGTGGTGGTGGCCCAAGCCCGGGCTTACGACACGCTTGTGGAGATGACGTCACCGTGATCGTGGTGGGCATCGCGCGCCTCTCGGCGTGCTTTAGCACCTGTGCGCTCCTGGCGTCGGTCTGTGGGCTCCCCATTCGGCCCGTCTTGAAACACGGACCAAGGAGTCTGACATGTGTGTGAGTCAACAGGTGAGTAAACCCGTAAAGCGTAAGGAAGCTGATTGGTGGGATCCCTCGTGGGTGCACCGCCGACCGACCTTGATCTTCTGAGAAGGGTTCGAGTGTGAGCATGCCTGTCGGGCAAGGGACAAGGGCCTTGCAGCATACAAAGGTTGTTCCAAAAGTCTCTCGCACGACAGCACCAGACAGAACAAGGGTGCCTCAAATATGCCACCGCTAAAAAAACCTTTGGCTCACTCCCAGGCATGAAGTCCAGCCCCACAACCAGCATCATCACCAGTGCACAAAGGGCATCACACCATGCCCGGGCTTGCCTCCACTCCTCCTGTACTATTACGGGCTAGCCCATCGTGCGCACATGAGTAGCTTCGACGCCCCCGAGCATGGGGCTCTGTCCTAATTGCATTGGCTCAACTATACTAAGGGCATCACACCATGCCCGGGTTTGCCTCCACTCCTCCTGTACTATTACGGGCTAGCCCGTCGTGCGCACATGAGTCGCTTCGACGCCCCCAAGCATAGGGCTCTGTCCTGAACGTGTCTGAGGAAGGGACAAGGGCCTCGCAGCATACAAAGGTTGTTCCAAAAGTCTCTCGCACGACAGCACCAGACAGCACAATGGTGCCTCACATGTGCCACCGCTAAAGAAACCTTTGGCTCACTCCCAGGCATGAAATCCGGCCCCACAACCAGCATCATCACCAGCGCACAAAGGGCATCACACCATGCCTGAGCTTGCCTCCATTCCTCCTGTACTATTACGGGCTAGCCCGTCGTGCGCACATGAGTAGCTTCGACGCCCCCAAGCATGGGGCTCTGTCCTAATTGCATTGGCTCAACTATACTAAGGGCATCACACCATGCCCGGGTTTGCCTCCACCCCTCCTGTACTATTATGGGCTAGCCCGTCGTGCGCACATGAGTCGCTTCGACTCCCCCAAGCATGGGGCTCTGTCCTAACCGTGTCCGAGGGAGGGACAAGGGACAAGGGCCTCGCAGCATACAAAGGTTGTTCCAAAAGTCTCTCGCACAATAGCACCAGACAGCACAATGGTGCCTCACATGTGCCACCACTAAAGAAACCTTTAGCTCACTCCCAAGCATGAAGTCCGGCCCCCCAACAAGCATCATCACCAGCGCACAAAGGGCATCACACCATGCCCGGGTTTGCCTCCACTCCTCTAGTACTATTATGGGCTAGCCCGTCGTGCGCACATGAGTAGCTTCAACGCCCCCAAGCATGGGGCTCAGTCCTAATTGCATTAGCTCAACTATACTGAGGGCATCACACCTTGCTCGGGTTTGCCTCCACTCCTCCTGTACTATTATGAGCTAGCCCATCGTGCGCACATGAGTTGCTTCGACGCCCCCAAGCATGGGGTTCTGTCCTAACCGTATTCGTGGGAGGGACGGGGGGGGGGGGGGGGGGGAGGGGCAACACAGCATACAGAGGTTGTTCCAAAAGTCCCTCACGCAACAGCACCATTCGGCACACTAGTGCCTAACATGTGCCATCTCTAAAGAAACCATTGACGCACTCCCAAGCATGAAGATCAGCCCCACGTAGGCCTCCTATACAGTTATCGGCCGCACATTGTTATCAATTTGGCACACATGATTGCCCACATTTTTTGCTACAATTTTTTTGGCTGCCATCTGGTGACCACCGCGACAACCACCGTGGGGTGGTGGTGCGGCCTGCCACCACCATTAACCCGGCAAATCAATTCCGTTTGTGGGAGGGACACATCATAGGCATCCTATAAGGTCTTTGGCGCACGCGATTGCCCACATTTTTTCACTCATGTTGTGGGTCATCTCCGGCAACCACCGCGGCAGCCACCGTGGGGAGGTGGTGCTTGCTGCCACCACCATTGACCGGGCAAGCCAGTTCAATCCAAGTCCACTACCATGCTTGCCCAAGCAATGGTAGGCCACGATAGCAGGGAGTGTGCTCCCGCGACCAAGCCAGGTGCCAGCCAAAAGTGGTATGACATCCCCCCCTAAAGAGTCTTAACTAATTTAGGGGTCTGGCAGGAGGAAACATCACAATGTCTGAGCCATCACCCTAGGCCTAAAAAATCCAATTCAAAGTATTTTGTCACGATTTTTTGTATATAGGATACAGAAAATGTAATCTTCCATGAGAAAAATTATAAAATAAATTTGAGCATCAGAACTATTATTTTTTATTTTTTGAATATTAAAAATTCAATAAATCATAAAAAATTAAATATTTGGAATTTTGACATGAAATTTTGTAAACAATTCAAGAAAAACCGAATCTTCCATTATTAATTTTTTGAGAGCATATTAAGGTCTGGAAGTTCATTGTTTTTTAATTTTTTAGGTTTCTATGCACACTTGTGCGGGCTGTGCGCATAGTTTGTGCCAAGATTACGCAAGCTGTGCCCAATGTGCCAGCAAAAAACCTCAGGTTGCGCGCAGTGTGCGCGCAGTGTGCATACAATGTGCGAGCTGTGCGTGCAATGTGCGCACAGTGTGCGGGCTATGTGCGGGCTGTGCGCGCAGTGTGCGGGCTGTGTGCGGGCTGTGCGCGCAGTGTGCGTGCAATGTGCGTGCAGTGTGCGCATAGTGTGCAAGCTGTGTGCGGGCTGTCCATGCTGTGTGCGGGCTGTGCGTGCAGTGTGCGCGCTGTGTGCGCTCTGTGTGTGAGCTGTGCGTGCTGTGTGTGCAATGTGCGCACAGTGTGCGCGCAGTGTGCGGGCTATACGCACAATGTGCGTGCTGTGCGTGCAATGTGCGCACAGTGTGCGGGCTGTGTGCGTGCAGTGTGCGGGCTATGCGCGTAGTGTGCGGGCTGTGCGCGCAGTGTGCGTGCAGTGTGCGTGCAATTTGCGCGCAGTGTGTGCACAGTGTGCGCACAGTGTGCGTGCTATGTGCGGGCTATGCGTGTAGTGTGCGCGCAGTGTGCGTGCAGTGTGCGCACAGTGTGCGTGCTGTGTGCGGGCTGTCCATGCTGAGTGCGGGCTGTGCGCGCTGTGTGCGCACTGTGTGCGGGCAGTTTGGGTGATGTGTGCGTGTTATGTGCGGGCTGTGCGCGCAGTGTGCGATCTGTGTGCGAGCTATGTGTAGAGTGTGCGCGTAGTGTGCGTGCTATGTGCGGGCTGTGCGCGCAGTGTGGGCGCAGTGTGCGCATAGTGTGCGTGCAGTGTGGGCGCAGTGTGTGTGTAGTGTGCGCACAGTGTGCTTGCTGTGTTCGGGCTGTGCTTACAGTGTGTGTGCAATGTGCGCGCTTTGTGCGCACAGTGTGCTTGCTGTGTGCGGGCTGTGCACGCAGTGTGCGTGCTATGCGGGGGCTGAGAGCGGGCTGTACGTGTCACAACCCGCGTAAAAACCATGTGTTTGAGGGTTTCCTAGTGCCCCTTTGATTATAATGTACAGCCTTATATTGCACATGCACTACATAGTAGTACTGTACAGCATTGTAATGCACATGCATTAGAGAGTAGTACCTTGTACTACACTTGTTGTACACTTGTACTGAACTTAAAATTGCATAGGATTGTGACACATGGCAAGATGATAGCCATGGATGTAAGGGAGCTCTCCCTATATAAGGGGGCTTCCCCCTCATTTGTAAATCACTCATTCACTTATACAAGCAATAGCAAGCTCTCTAGCTTTGCCTCATCTTCTCTCTTGTGCGCTTATTTTCTTTGAGCGGGTCTAGCTTTGTGGGTGGTTCTCTTGAGTAGCCAAGAGGAAGGCTGACTTAGGCATTCCAAGGAAGCATTTCCGAGCCTAAGGCTGCACGGTTAGCAACTTTAGCTTGCAACCCGTGACAAGTGGTATCAGAGCCAAGTTCATCTAGAACTTTCGAGAAGAGATGGCAACCATGTCCGATGCTAGCAATCAACCTCATGACGGTCCCGAGACTCGAGGGAGGGCAACCAAGAAGCCCAGCTCAAGGGACCTAATGTCAAGCATGGATGCTCGCTTGGCTAAGGTGGAGTTAGCTGTGGGGGAAATGCGGGACATGTTCGAGGATACCGAAGGAAGCATCGGGGAGCTAAACTCCATGAGGGAGGATCTCCAAGGAGCGATGCAAGGTGGCCTCAACGAGGCCGTAGATGTCCTCACGCAGAAGAATGACACCCTTGAGGCCATGGTGGTGTCGATGCGGGAAGAGATGGAAGAGCTCAAGAGGGAGCTCTTAGCTTGCAAAGCAACTGTCGGAGGGGGCATGCTTGCTATGGCACCCAATCCTAGGGTGGACGTGCCAAAGCCAAAGGAGTTCAAAGGCATCCGAGCGGCAAAGGATGCGGACAACTTTCTTTAGGGCATGGAGCAATACTTTCGAGGGATGAACATCACGGAGGACATAACTAAGGTAAATACTGCCTCGATGTACCTTATCGATATTGCTTTATTATGGTGGCGATGTAGGTGTGCGAGTGCTGACATTACTACGTGGGAAGAATTCCATAGGGAATTTCGCCAACGATTCTATCCCGAGTATGCGGAAGATAAGGCACGAGCCAAACTGCGAAGGCTCACCCAACGTGGGGAAGTGCGGGAGTATGTGCGAGAGTTTTCAGAACTCATGCTCCAAATTTCTGATCTTGGAGAGAAGGAGGCTCTCTTCTCCTTCGTGGATGGCCTCAAGCCATGGGCCAAGCAAGAGTTGCAACGAAGGGATGTCCAAAACCTCACCCGAGCCATGTCCGTGGCGGAATCTTTGGTGGAGTTCAAGAAACCAGAAAGATTCGACTCCTCCAAGAACAAGGGCAAAGGTGGGGGAGACAGGGACAAATATCAGAAGGGCAGTCCAGGGAAACCACCCATCCACAAGTGGAAATCCACCAGGGAAGGGGACAAAAAGAGGGAGCCATTAGCATGCTTCTTATGTGAAGGCCCTCATCGGGTGCGAGATTGCCCGAGTCGAACCAAGATCTCTGCCATTGCCAGGGAAGAGGGAGTAACGGAGAGAGATACTCTCAAGCTTGGTTCTATCATGCTCAGCTCGATCAAAGCCAAAAGGTTTGGCAAACAGAAGGGACTCATGTTTACTGATGTCATGGTGGCTGGCACCAAGGTTAGTGTTCTCATAGACACTGGGGCTTCCGATCTCTTTGTATCCGAAGAAATGTCAAAGAGATTACACCTTAAGGTGGAGAAAGGCAACGGGTGGATCAAGACTGTCAATTCCAAAGAAGTTCCGACAATGGGTGTAGCACAAGGGGTGGAGCTACAACTCGGAGATTGGAAGGGCAAGGAAACTCTTGAGGTAATCCCCCTTGATGACTATGACTTAGTAATTGGGTTAAATTTCCTTGATCGGATTAATGCCTTGCTAGTGCCATTTGCCAATTGTTTGTGCATCCTTGATTCTCGATGCCAATGTCTCGTGCCGGTAAGACGAGACTCTGGCCAAGCTAGTCGGGTTTTGTCGGCAATCCAACTAGCCAAGGGGCTGAGAAGGGAGGAAGTCACTTACTTGGCCACCTTGAAGCTGGAGGAGGTCCTAGAGCCCGAGGAAGAGGCTCATCTTGAGGTACTGGAGCTATTAGAGTCATTTGTTGATGTGATGCCTCCAGAGTTACCCAAGAAGCTCCCACCTAAGAGAGAGGTGGATTATAAGATCGAGTTGGTGTCTACTGTCCAACCACCAGCCAGGGCTCCATACCGAATGTCGCCTCCCGAGCTTGAAAAATTGAGGAGACAACAAAAAGAGTTGGCTGATGCGGGATTCGTGCGACCTTCCAAAGCACCCTATGGTGCACCGATTTTGTTCCAACGGAAGCACGACGGATCGATGAGGATGTGCATCGATTATAGAGCCCTCAACAAGCTCACAGTGAAGAACAAGTACCCCATCCCACTCATTGCAGACTTGTTTGATCAACTTGGGAATGCCAGATGGTTCACCAAGCTAGATTTGAGATCGGGGTACTACTAAGTCCGGATAGCCGAGGGGGATGAGCCAAAGACAGCGTGTGTCACTCGCTATGGTTCTTACGAGTTTCTTGTGATGCCTTTCGGACTCACTAATGCTCCAGCAACGTTCTGCACTCTAATGAACTAGGTACTCCAACCCTTTCTAGATCGCTTTGTGGTTGTTTACCTTGATGATATTGTTATCTATAGTCGATCTCTAGAGGAGCATGTGAGGCACTTGAGACAGGTATTCCAAGTTCTGAGAGAGAACGAGCTCTATGTGAAGAAAGAGAAGTGCTCATTCGCCCAACATGAGGTGCCATTCCTTGGCCACATAGTAGGTGGAGGAAAGATTCGGATGGATGCGGGCAAGATCCAGGCTATCGTTGATTGGAAGCCACCAACCAAGGTTACCGAACTGAGATCGTTCCTTGGGTTGGTGAACTATTATCGGCGTTTCATCAGAGGCTACTCAACCATCACCACACCCTTGACTGATATGCTCAAAAAGGGGAGAGTGTGGGAATGGAGCTCAGTATGTCAAGGAGCCTTTGAGCAGCTGAAACGGGCAATCACAGAAGAGCCAGTCCTTGCCCTACCAAATCACACCAAACCTTATGAAGTCCACACGGATGCATCCGACTTTGCTATTGGAGGAGTCCTGATGCAAGATGGCTATCCGATCGCTTTTGAGAATCGAAAGCTTAATGAGACCGAGCGACGATACACGGTTTAAGAGAAAGAGATGACGGCCGTGGTCCATTGCTTGCGCACATGGAGGCACTATCTTTTGGGGTCTAAATTTGTGGTGAAGACCAACAATGTGGCCACAAGCTATTTTCAGACTCAAAAGAAGCTCTCTCCCAAGCAAGCTAGATGGCAAGATTTCCTTGCTGAGTTTGATTTTGTGTTGGAGTACAAGCCAGGGAAGACCAACACAGTTGCGGATGCACTAAGCCAAAAGGTAGAGTTTGCTGCCATTAGCCGACCACAAGGTTCCTTGGTGGATCGTATTAAAGAGGGATTGTCTTATGATCCAACCGCCAAGTCTTTGATGGAGTATGCCACAAAGGGGAAGACCCAAAGGTTCTGGCTCGAGGGAGACTTGCTCTATACCAAGGGGAATCGGTTATATGTGCCGCTTCATGGGAAATTACGGAAGGAGGTGATACAAGAGTGCCACGATTCCAAGTGGGCTGGTCACCCAGGTGTGCACCGCACCCTAGCGCTTGTGGAGGGTCGACATTGGCCTCACCTGAGGGACGACATTGAGGTCTATGTGAAGACTTGTCTTGTGTGTCAACAAGACAAAGTTGAGCAAAAGTCACTTGGAGGTCTCTTGGAACCATTGCCAATTCTGGAGCGTCCATGGGAGAGTGTCTCCATGGATTTCATTGTGGGGCTACCCAAAAATGAGGGATTTGGGAGCATCATGGTCGTGGTGGATCGGTTTTCAAAGTATGGGACTTTCATTCCGGCTACCAAAGAATGTGCAGCAGAGGAGGCAGCTCGACTGTTTCTCAAGTATGTGGTGAAGTACTGGGGTGTACCACAGTCCATTGTTAGTGATCGGGATGGACGATTCACGGGACGGTTCTGGACCGAACTGTTCAAATTGCTCGGATCGGATCTAAACTTCTCCACTAGTATGCACCCCCAAACTGATGGACAGACTGAGCAGGTGAATGCTTTGTTAGACACATATCTCCGACACTACGTGAGTGCCTCGCAACGAGATTGGCCAAAATTACTAGATGTGGCTCAGTTTTCCTACAATTTGCAAAGGAGTGAGGCCACTAACCAAAGTGCCTTTGAGATTGTGATGGGACAGCAGCCTCACACTCCGAGTACTATTGCCGTGGGATATACAGGGTCAACTCCAGCAGCCTATAAATTTGCCAAGGCGTGGCAAGAACAAACCGACTTGGCTCGAGTTTGCCTACACAAGGCAGCCAAGCGTTCCAAGAAGAGGGCTGATCGAAAGAGACGAGATGTGCAGTACCAAGTGGGGGGACTGTGTTCTTGTAAAGCTACATTTGGTACTTCGCAAAAAAGGGATCCATAAAGCATTGGTGCGCAGATATGAGGGACTTTTCACAGTTCTTCGAAGGGTAGGCAATGTGGCCTACAAACTTGAGCTACCATCCAAGCTCAAGGTGCACCCGGTCTTCCATGTGAGTATGTTGAAACCATTCGATGAAGACCAAGATGATCCGGATCGAGGTGAGTCACAACGAGCCCCTATAGGAGTTAGGGCCTCTTATGACAGAGACATTGAGAGCATATTGGCTGACCGAGTCTTGAGACGGAAGTACTATAAGCCGAGGCTTGAGTACTTGATACGATGGAAGGGACAACCCGACAGTGAGACTAGTTGGGAACCAGCCGAGGCCTTGTGGCAATTCCAGACGAGAATCGACCAGTTTCCGGCCGAGAATGCGACGAGGACGTCGCCAGATTGAGTGGGGGAGAATGTCACAACCCGCGTAAAAACCATGTGTTCGAGTGTTTCCTAGTGCCCCTTTGATTATAATGTACAGCCTTATATTGCACATGCACTACATAGTAGTACTGTATAGCATTGTAATGCACATGCATTAGAGAGTAGTACCTTGTACTACACTTAGAATTGCATAGGATTGTGACACATGGCAAGATGATAGCCATGGATGTAAGGGAGCTCTCCCAATATAAGGGGGCTTCCCCCTCATTTGTAAATCACTCATTCACTTATACAAGCAATAGCAAGCTCTCTAGCTTTGCCTCATATTCTCTCTTGTGTGCTTATTTTCTTTGAGCGGGTCTAGCTTTGTGGGCGGTTCTCTTGAGTAGCCAAGAGGAAGGCTGACTTAGGCATTCCAAGGAAGCATTTTCGAGCCTAAGGCCGCACGGTTAGTAACTTCAGCTTGCAACCCGTGACATACGCACACTGCACGCACAGTAGTGTGCATGCTGTGCGTAGGCTGTGCACGCAGTATGCGCACAGTGTGTGTGCTGTGTGCGTGCTGTGTGCAGGCAGTGCGCGTAGTGTGCGTGCAATGTGCGCACAGTGTACGTCCAATGTGCGCGCAATGTGCGCACAGTGTGCGTGCTGAGTGCGGGCTGTGCGCTCAGTGTGCGTGCTGTGTGCGGGCTGTGCGCACAGTGTACGTGCTGTGTGCGGGCTGTGCGTGCTTTGTGGGTGCTGTGTGCGGGCTGCGATTACAATGTGCGCTTAGTGTACGTGCTGTGCGTGCTTTGCGCGCGCAGTGTGCGTGCTGTGCGTGCAATGTGCGCGCAGTGAGCGCACAGTGTGGGTGCTGAGTGTGGGTTGTGTGCTCAGTGTGCGTGCTGTGTCCGGGCTGTGCGTGCAATGTGCGTGCAGTGTGCGCACAGTGTGCGTGTTGTGTGCGGGCTGTGTGCGGGCTGTGCGCTCAGTGCGTGTGCTGTGTGCGGGCTGTTCACACAGTGTGCGTGCTGTGTGCGGGTCATGCGTCCAGTGTGCGTGCTTTATGGGTGCTGTGTGAGGGCTGCGCGTGCAATGTGCACGCAGTGTGCGCTCAGTGTGCGTGCTGTGCGTGCAGTGTGCGTGCTTTGCGGGCGCAGTATGCGCACAGTATGCGCGCGGTGTGCGCGCAGTGTGCGCATAGTGTGCGTGCTGAGTGCGGGCTGTGCGCTTAGTGTGCGTGTTGTGTGCGGGCTGTGCATGCTGTGCATGCAATGTGTGTGCAGTGTGCGCACAGTATACGTGCTGTGTGCAGGCTGTGCGCTCAGTGTGCGTGCTGTGTGCGGGCTGTGCGCACAGTGTGCGTGCTGTGTACGGGCTGTGCGTGTAGTGTGCGTGCTTTGTGGGTGCTGTGTGCGGGCTGTGATTGTAATGTGCGCGTAGTGTGCGCTCAGTGTGCGTGCTGTGCGTGCAGTGTGCGTGCTTTGCGTGCGTAGTGTGCGTGCTGTGCGTGCAATTTGCGCGTAGTGTGCGCACAGTGTGCGTAATTAGTGCGGGCTGTGCGTTCAGTGTGCGTGCTGTGTGCGGGTTGTGCATGTAGTTTGTGCACAGTGTGAGTGTTGTGTGCGGGCTGTGCGCTCAGTGTGTGTGCTGTGTGCGGGTTGTGCGCATAGTGTGCGTGCTGTGTGCGGGCCGTGCGTCTAGTGTGCGTGCTTTGTGGGTGCTGTGTGCGGGCTGCGCGTGCAATGTGAGCGTAATGTGCGCTCAGTGTGTGTGCTGTGCGTACAAAGTGCGTGCTTTGCGGGCGCAGTGTGGGCGCAGTGTGCGCTCGGTGTGCGAGCAGTGTGCGCACAGTGTGCTTGCTGAGTGCGAGCTGTGAGCTCAGTGTGCGTGCTCTGTGCGGGCTGTGCATGCTGTGCGTGCAATGTGCGTGCTGTGTGCGCACAGTATGCGTGCTGTGTGCGCACAGTATGCGTGCTGTGTGCTGGCTGTGCGCTCAGTGTGCGTGTTGTGTGCAGGCTGTGCGCACAGTGTGCGTGCTGTGTGCGGGCTGTGCGTGCAGTGTGCGTGCTTTGTGGGTGCTGTGTGTGGGTTGTGCATGCAATGTGCGCGTAGTGTGCATTTAGTGTGCATGCTGTGCATGCAGTGTGCGTGCTTTGCGCGCGCAGTGTGCATGCTGTGCGTGCAGTGTGTGTGCTGTGTGTGTGCTGTGCGAATGGTGTGCGCGCAGTGTGCGTGCAATGTGCGTGCTGTGCGTGCAATGTGCGCACAGTGTGTGGGCTGTGTGCAGGCTGTGCGCACAGTGCGCGGGCTGTGTGCATGCAGTGTGCGCGCAGTATGCGCACAGTGTGCATGCAGTGTGCGCGCTGTGCGTGCAGTGTGCGCTCTGTGTGCGAGCTGTGCGCACAGTGTGCGCGTAGTGTGCGTGCTATGTGCGGGCTGTGCGTGCTGTGTGAGGGCTGTGCATGCAGTGTAAGTTCAGTGTGCGCATAGTGTGCGCACTGTGTGCAGGCAGTGTGCGTGATGTGTGCGGGCTGTGCGTGCTTTGTGGGTGCTGTGTGCGGGCTGTGCGTGCAGTGTGCGCGCATTGTGCCCCCCAAAAGCCTCCGTGTGTGTGGCAGCGTGACAGATCAGTCATTTTCTTGGATTAAACTGTATTGATTCGGGAAAAACCAGGAGATGAGGCATATATGGTTGGAAAGATCCGAATGTCTATTTTATGGGGAATTTTACGGCTCATAAATATGATTTTTCTGGGGAAAGTTATGGCAGTTTAAGTCGACAAAGGTCCGGTTGTGCGTGGTTTCAGCGTGGCAGATCAGTCATTTTTGCGGATTAAACTGTATTGATTCGGGAAGAACCAGGAGATGAGGCATATATGGTTGGAAAGATCCGGATGTCTATTTTGTTTAGAATTTTACGGCTCGTAAATATGATTTATCTGGGGAAAGTTATGGCAGTTTAAGTAGACAAAGGTCAGGCTGTGCGTGATTTCAGCGTGGCAGATCAGTCATTTTTGCGGATTAAACTGTGTTGATTCGGGAAGAACCAGGAGATGAGGCATATATGGTTGGAAAGATCCGGATGTCTATTTTGTGTAGAATTTTACGGCTCATAAATATGATTTTTCTGGGGAAAGTTATGGCAGTTTAAGTCGACAAAGGTCCGGCTGTGCGTGGTTTCAGCGTGGCAGATCAGTCATTTTTGCGGATTAAACTGTGCTGATTCGGGAAGAGCCAGGAGATGAGGCACATATGGTTGGAAAGATCCGGATGTCTAGTTTCTAGAGAATTTTACGGCTCGTGAATATGATTTTTCTGGGGAAAGTTATGGCAGTTTTAGTAGACAAAGGTCAGGCT
>CM043704.1:9948538-10046038 GCA_023935145.1 Bretschneidera sinensis
AAAGGGAGATAAAGGCATAATAAATTTAATCTAAGCTATTGATGGGGCTGATCTTTCTTAATTGGGAACAATTTTCTTAGTAATGGCTGATTATGGCTTGAGGGGCATGGAATTTGATAGAGAAAGTGACTGATTACTTTCTAATTTCAGACCATTTAATTGGCTGCTTGACTTTCTAGTTCCATACCAATTAATTGGCTGATAGACTTACCTATTTCAGACTTTCCTTAGGCATATTTTTTTAGTCCTTTCTTTATCTACTTTCTTATTTTGAAACCAAGTTAGTTTCCTTTTTAGTGGGCGTGTAGGGCTGAAAAGGTTATAAATACCATTCACTCATTGTAATGAAGTAGATTTGAATAGAAATCAGAAAAACATGAGGTTTGCTTCCTCTATTGGTTCTTCAGAGAACTTATGAACTTATCGGGGATTCTTCCTTGTGGCGTTCAAATCTTATACCTTCAGTTCATGATTCAGTTATAATCATTGAGTCGAGGTTTGTTACTTTATACCTTCGATTCGCGTTTCATTATAAATGTTGGGTCGGGGTTTTCTATCAAAAATATGAATTTTAGCTTTCTTGGGCAAGTATTCCAATATTGTTTGTTGGATCTCAAAGCGATTCAGTTGAGGTTTGCATCACTTACTATGATATTCCTCGCCATACATATGATTTCTGTATGAGGCCTTTCAGGCAACAAATAACCAAAAAATTATCATCAAGGAATTTCTCTTCTTATTGGACTACTACAGTTGCCCATAATTATTATCTGAATTGGATTCTCAATCTTCTGCTATGTTTACTTCTCTAACAACAATTGATTTGGAGGTTCTTATTAATCAAGTTCTTTCTCCAAATCAATCTAATTTTTCATTATATACAGCTTTAAGTAATCTTACTTTACTATTTGATTCTACATGTAACAATATGAATTCTTATTCCTCATTCTTTTCTAATTCCATTCCAGTATCCACCATCCATGTTATTCATACTGTCAATGGTTCTAGCATGTAAGATAGTCACAAAGGTTCAGTCTCCACATTACAGTTGACCAAATCTGACATCTCTGTTATATCTAATATTTTCTTTAGCCTTTTATCTATTGGCCAACTATGCGAACTTGGTCTAGAATTGCATTTTTCTAATTGTGGTTGTAATATGCTTGATTGTCAGACATGGAAGCTAGTTGGGGACACGGGTAAAGTGGGACATCTATTTGAGCTTACTTTTGCCTGCGTCCCCTCTTTTGTATTTGTTGTTACACATAAAATACCATCATCATTTCAACTTTAGCATTCTAGACTAGGACATGCGTCTATGTCAAAAGTTAGTTCTTTGGCTTCTAGTGGTAGATTACAATTAGTTAGTTTCAAGTCTTTTTATTGTTTATCTTGTCAACTTGGGAAACAACATGCTTTACCATTTAATAAAAGTGATTTCATTTATTATGTTTCTTTGATTTAATACATTATGATGTTTGGGGCCTTAAACATATCTCCATCATATGAGGCTCTCGATATTTTGTGTCTTTGTTGATTATTATTCTCAATACACCTGGATTTATATTTTCAAAAATAGATCTGAAATTCTTTCGATTTGTCGTGTGTTTTCTAACATGGCGCACACTCAATTTAATCAAAAAAAAATTTTCACTCTAATAATGCCGCTGAATACAAAGAATTTCCACTCCTTAAGGTGTTAAAAGATGATGGTACTCTTTCTCATCGTTCTTGTCCTAATACCTCTCGACAAAATGGTCGTGGAGAATGCAAACTTTACTATTTTCAAGAAACCGTTCATACACTACTTATCTCATCCAAAGTTCCCGAACAATTTTAGGGTGAAATTTCTGTCATAGTAGTTTACACTATTAATCGTGTTCCTTGACCAGTCATTCATAACCAATTTCCTTATGAATGTTTGTATGGATCTATCTCTGACTACACCACTCTAAAAGTTTTTGCTCAGCTTACTTAGTTTTTCTTCAACCTCATAAAAGAACTAAACTTGATTCTCATTCTTGTCTGTGTTTCTTTCTTGGCTATGGTATCAAACATAAGGGATACGGTTGTTAAGATTCCATCAACATCTCATAATATCACTTTTTGGGAACACGAGCTTTTCACTAATCTCTCTAGTTTTAATGTTACCTACAGTGGTCATTCTCGCATACTTAATGATCCTTCAATTGATCATTTTCCATATTCTATTGATTTCAATGCAGGTACTTCAAGCTCTTCATACGCTTCTACCTCACCTTCTCATGTTCTAGCTTAGTAGTCTGTTAATCTTTCACCTTTACTACCACCTCTTCGTTATGATAAATTAACAAATCCTTCCATTTCTCTTCCTGATTATGATTGTTTTTCTGCACTTGCCACATCACATGAGCCTCACTCCTTTTGTGAGGCTTGTTCTGACCCTCTTTGACAACAAGCTATGCATGAAGAAATCCAACTGCTTTAAAAAAAGAAAAAACACACTTGGGACCTAGTTGATTTACCTCTTGTAAAGTCTGTTGTCAGTTGCAAGTAGGTATATAAGATTAAGACAAGATCATATGGTTTTATTGAGCGATATAAAGCTCGTCTTATGGTGGATTTACTTAGGAGTATGGTATTGATTACAAGGAGACATTTGCACCTGTTGCTCGCTTAATTTTGTACGATCTCTTTTTGATATTGCTATCGTTAGGCACTGGCCTCTTTATCAAGTGGATGTTAAAATTTTATTTCTTAATGGTGATCTTACATAAGAAGTTTATATGCAGCCTCCTCCTCGTTATTTTCATTCCTCCACGCAGGTTTGTTGTCTTTGTCAAGCTCTTTATGGTCTGATATAGGCTTATCGGGCATGGTTCACCAAGTTCAGTAGTATTTAGCATGGTTTTGTCTCTAGTGACTTTGATTAAGCTCTATTTCTTAAGAATTCAAACACAGTACTATCGTTCTTTTACTTTTATGTGGATGATATGATAATCACTAGCGATGACATTTCTTGTTGTTCATTTTGTTAGTCAATTTATGTCTGCATCACATTCATCTCATTTTGCTATTGTTCTTTGTTTCCTACGTTATGTTAAGGGTATGTTATTTCATAGTCTTCACTTCTCATCTCACACATCATTGGAGTTACATGCTTATTATGATGTTGATTAGGCTGGTGATCCTATTGATCGACTATTTACCACGACGTATTGCTTCTTCCTTGAAAATTCTCTTATTTCTTGATGCAGCAAAAAGCATACAACTGTTTGCCGCTCTAGTACTAAGTTTGAGTATTGTGCTCTTGTTGATACGATAGTGAAGCTTTTTTTGTTACGCTCTTTACTTGCTGATATCGGCATTTCCTTTCCTCGTAGCACACATATTTATTATAACTTTAAATCAATAAATCTTTAATATAAAAGAGTTAGACTAAAAAATTATTTTAAAAAAGAACATGTTATTTTTTTATAGAAAAAAAAAGACATTTAATTCGAGACAAAGAGAATAATAACTTACTTGGATTGCACTTTTATCTTATTTTATGTACTTATATTACATAAGATGACGATATTGCTATAGTGCAAATTGTTAAAGTGAGAGCAAATTTTTTTATTGATAAAATTATCCTTACAATATTTAGTCAAATGAAAAGCTAACCTTTTTTGAAAAACTTTTTTTTTTCCTTTCCTATGTCCAAATCAATCTCCAAATCTTTTGTAGAGGAAATCCAAATTTTCCTCCTTAATCACATAACACATTGACATAGAGTGAACTAAACTGAATGCATGAGATAAACGTCAACATGTAAGCCCTTAACCTTCAAATATTTTGTTCAATTTTATAATCAATCGAAGCTGAACATGATTGACCAAAAAAAAATTCTAACAAAATTAAATCGTTTGTTAGAGAAATATTTGAAGCTATTCATCTGATTATATTAAGGCATATATTCGTCCCATAAAAGTTAAAATCGATCGCCAAAAAGAAATTTATTTATTGAATCAAATAAACGATAGTGAACACATTTCAATCAGAGGTCAAATGAATACTAGAAATAACCTAACTTCATCTGGCTACATGACCAGATATAGCCTAGCCTTGATGATGATACTACAATATTCCTAAACTTTTTATTCTTTTCATTGAGAGTAGGGGAGCCGGTTTTTGACATTTTCATTTTCACAAGTTTTAGCCTCCTCTGATGCAACCACCGATTGAACTCTTAATTTCCTGTAATCACGAATTATGTTAATGCGTGTCTTGATTAAGGAGGATAATTTAGATTTCTTCTACAAAAGATTTGTCCATTAAGGAAAGGAAGAGAAAAAGAAGAGATTTTCAAAACAAAGGTAACCTTTTTATTTGACTAAATACAAAGATAATTTTATCAATATAAAAAAATTATTTTGGCTTAATAATTTGTGCTTTGATAACATCGTCATTCCATGCTCCTTTAGTCCTAAAACTTGTTACATTTGATTTTTTAAAATAATTTTGATTTTAATTATTTTATATATTTTATTATTTTAAAAATATAAAAATAATAGGTTTTAGAAATATCTAAACTCTATTTATATAAATATGAAGAAAAAAAAGAGTTTCTTTAGCAATTTAACATTCAAAAAAATTAATCATTTAATTGGATAAATAGTTAATGCACAATCATTATGAGACAAAAGGGAATATTTGTTAGTAGTTCATTTATAATTCATAGTAGTTAAAATTTGTGATCTCAAATGGATATTTAAAGTTTTTAAATGTCCCAATTTATGTACCTCCTTAATTTTGAAATTCCTCACTCAACTCTACATGTAAAACCTAATTATATCTAACCTGATTAATTTAGAGAGAAATTTTGATCAATCACGAAGTACGAATTTATGATGGAATATGTATAAATTTTTTGGGATTGAACGGTGGATTGAAACTCTAAATAAATATCACAAAAATATTTGGGGATAAAGAGGTTTATAAATCAAATTGGTTTATTTACGACTCCTAATGGTCAAGTGAGTAACTGAGTTGTTGAGTTCGAATTTTATATTTAACAATGTTAGAGTCACGTAGAAGTTAAGTGAAGAATTTTGAAGTTAAAGACGTAAATTAAAATTATTAGAAACTGTAAGTACTTATTTGAAACAAATCAAATTTTAAATAGAAAAAACTACAAATTTGAAGATAAAAATTAAAATATACTCTATAATTAATATATGAGTAAATTATAAACCATAATTATAAAATTTACTCTATAATCATAATTATAACTTATTACTCTAGGTGTTGTACTTAAGATTAAAGTTTAGGGATGAATTTGTAAATTACTCTTAATTATATTACATGGCTAGTATAATAAATCGCGGAAGGACCACTAGTAAGGGATTAGGAACTGAGCGTGAGAGGGGAGGATAAGGAAAACAGGAACAAAGGATGGCTCTCGTCTTCTCCAGCCCCTTCACTTCGCATTGTTCTTTATCATCATCATCAGCATTGCCTCTGCCCATTACTGCTACGCCAAGTAAGCATCTCTCTCCTGAAATCACCCAAAAAGTTTTTTTATTTGGGTTCTTCAAACCAAAGAGTAAGCTTACAAAGCAAAGCATTGCTTATTAATCTTCTCAGATTCACATTCTCTATCTATCTATCTATCTATCTATTTTCGCTCCGCGTTTATTTCAGTTTAGCCGAAAAGACTTGCTTGGGCTATGAGATTTGAATTAGAGTGGTTTCAAGTGGAATGTTTGTTATATTCAGGGCAAATTGATTCACTTGCAAATGGGTTTTGGGTATCTTAGCTGAAATATCCTTGACTGGACTGTGAATTACCGAATTTGGTTTCTATTTCAAAATTCGAGTATTGATTTAAAGAAAATGCTGGAATTTGTTGAATACAAGCCAGAGTTATACGCATATGTACGCAATGCAGCTTAATGGTCTTTAATAGTATTATCTAGGTAATATAGTGATACATACGCGTATGCTTACGGTATTTGTTGTTGGTGCTACTGATAATTCCTATATGCGCTTCTCTGATGAAGGAATGAGACCTAATACATGTTTTGATTTTTAGCATTGTTTTTTGTGTTTTTCTGCTTAGTAAATTAGGTGTAACGAAAATGTATTAGAAATTTTGATATATTTAGTTGTGGGTATCTCTTGCTACTTAATGGTACCTTGAAAAGACAATGCTTGTTTCTATGCGGTACGTGTATGAAGTTGATCTTTGTATTAGTGCTATTACAAGAACTTTATTTCTATTGTGTGTTTTGAAGAAATTATATCTGTATTGGTTATGAGATTATAAATAAATTTTTTTTTTCATAAGTCTGCCCCCACTGAACAAGTATCTTTGAGTGTTTTGAAAAACAATATTTATTCATAAGCCTCTTCAATTGAGGATTTGGAAAAGAATATGTTTGTACTTGAAATTATAAATTAACATTTATTCATAAATCTGCCCCTACTAAACAAATATTCTGGATCCATTCTTGCTTTTGGGAGAGAATTTGTTTCGATTTCTCTCCCAATCTTTGAGACCCCTTAACCCTATCATGACTTCCAGTTTGTACTTTCTCTGGTTTTTTCAATAAACCTTTTTCATTTACCAAAAAACAAAAATAGTATGACTTCCTTGTTCTGTTTTCAATTTTGGGTAATGATCACATTAATGACTTTATATGTTCTTTAAAAAGGCTTGTGTTTTGTGCTAAAAAGACCCTGATGCCAACCTGTAATTATAGAGAAAAAGCGTTTTGAATGTTGTAAATAATAAGGGTATACCACTTCGTAATCATTATTCACTTGGTACATTGGCCTCATATCTTCTAAAAGTAGTATGACTTCCTTGTTCTGTTTTCAATTTTGGGTAGTGATCGCATTAGTGACTTTATATGTTCTTTAAAAAGGCTTGTGATTTGTGCTAAAAAGACCCTGATGCCAACCTGTAATTATAGAGCGAAAGCCTTTTGAATCTTGTAACTAATAGGGTATATCACTTCGTTATCATTATTTACTTGGTACATTGGCCTCATATCTTCTACATTTGTATTTTGTGCTTCTTTCTCTCAATGAAGCCTAACTGAGTTCTGTTTTTGTTTTCATTTTCCAGGCTGCACATGAAACCTAATTCTGTGCACACAAAATCTTTAAATAGATTTTCTTTTCACATACCCTCCATCACCAGCAAAAGGGATGCTATGATTGTTAAGATATCTTCTGACATAGATGGAACTGGTCCGGATGGTGATCAGCCCAAGTCTGAAAGTGGTGATGATGAAGAGAACTTTCCTATTGACAAATTCCCGCTGGAGTCACAGCTGCAGCTGAAACTTGAGCAGAAGATGAAGATGAAATTGGCGAAGAAGATACGGCTTAGGAGGAAGAGGCTTATTCGGAAGCACAGGATGAGGAAGAAGGGCCGATGGCCTCCGTCGAAGATGAAGAAGTTGAAGAATGTCTAACCTTTGAAGGTTTATGATGACCGTTTTGCTTCTAACTAGCATCTTCTTGAATTCGATTTTGTAAGGTTGGATTTATTGTTATGTCAATAGTCTCTTTTTGTCAAAAAGAAAATCTTAAAGAGCTCACTGGATGTATTGTTGCCTGATTTGAAGTTCAACTATAAATGGTGTAGATTTGCTATCTTCTGTTATCTGGATATTGCATTTAAAATATATTTTGAACTGTACATATTCAAATGGATTGAGATTCTTGGATTTTGTTTGTCTGTGAGGCTCAGTGTGGGTGAAAAATTTGTGACAGAATCCTTCATAAATTGTTTACAGGAGAAGAAATGATTGCTTCATCATACTAATATTTGATGAAGTTCTGTATTCTGTATGCTTTAGATAAGTGAGTAGTTTGCATTATAGTGCTTGTTTACATTATAGTGCAAGTAAGATATCAATAATCAAGTTTATTTTGCTTGTTACATTATAGTGGAAGTAATATGCATTGATACTAGTGTTTCTCATGTTTATGTAGCAATTATTAAATGGATCAACACTAAACCCACCTAATTTACCCTGATGATATTCAAACACCAAACTTTGATTCTTTAGTTGAAGATTAGTAAGTGCTTCTTCTTCTTCCTTCACTTTTTTATCTCTCACCTTCATCCAAGTTCTATTTCTTATCTCTGTTTTCCTTCATTATCGGTTCTTCAATACTCTTTCCATGCTAGAATGCGAACATCCATTTTTTGTGCATACAAATATATTTGTGATAACTCGATTTGCAAGTTAGAACTTTGTGATATTATTTGTTGTTTTATATATCATATGAACATCCTTATCCTAAGTCGTTTGCCTTCGTGCTGGCTTGGAACCTTAGGTCTAGGCTCTAGTAGGGCTTTGTGCCTTAAAATGCCTTGCACTTTAAATACATAATTGTTGATTCTCAAATCCTATCAGTTGGGGTAGGATCTTTCTTGTGACAGAATTCTAAGGATTCTCGCCATGGTAGAATTATGTGAATTCTAGTTCTGTTGATGTGTAGAAGAGAATGGATTCTAGATCAGCTAAGTGACAGACATGTAACTAAAGTTAAAGGATCATGGGATGTGTATCATGTAGTTGTGCTCTTGGAAGTATTTAGTAGTTATTATCATTAAGAGTAGGACAAATGTCATGCACCAAGAGTTCAAGTGGTTACTCCCAGTTATAGATTTATTTGTATAAATAGTATAACTTTTGATGTAATCCAAATCTTTTTGGAATCAATCAATCCTACTATAGGTGAATTTCATATATTTATTTTAATACTCTTACTATAACACATTTGCACTTAAATTATCTTTAATTTCATGTTCTTTACATTTCTGCACTTACTTTCTTGAACTTGCACTTCCAATTCAATTACATTTAATTTTCAGCCATTTAAATTCATTTTCATCTTTAGATTTAAGAACCTTTACATTCAAGTTTTTAGATTTAAACTAAAAATTCAGTAACTCATTGCACTTTGCGCGTTGTGCCAAGAACCTTCTTCGTAATACTCTTGATTTCAAATCCCTTATCCAAAACACATTAACGAAGTCTTGATTTCAAATCCCTTGTCCAAAACACATTAACAAATTGGCTTGCTTGTAACTCATTTTCATAAAATTGGGGTAAACAAAGTGTTGGTACATCAGATTTCTCATGAAGATGAACACAAGGCATGTGATTGACTATTGCAATAGTGATTATGGATATTAAGAGTAGATATATGCATTATGGTGCAGAATTCTTAAGTTTGGCTACATATGTGCATGTAAAACCCTCAACATAGTGTCGTGGGTGATCTAGTAATTTCAAAGTTTTCATGACATTATCATGATCATCAAGAATACATATCAGATATATATTTTTTTTATTTTAACAGTGGAATTAATGGTTAAGAAACTCTCTTACATATAAGTGATGATTTTAATTTTGTTAGAAGAATTTAAATAAATAAATAGATTTACAGCCTTGGTGTTTCATAAAAGCAAGAAGAACTTATTTTTCCTCTTAACCTGAATTTGCTAACATCAAAACGAAGCCTTTGTTTTACAAGTGTTTTGGCAAAATGAAGAAAAAACACATTTTTCTCTCTTATATAATTTATGAAGATCTAAACACGACCTTCAATTTTTAGGCCCTAAATCTGCGACAACTCCTCTTTCATTTTTTTTTTTTCTTTCTTTCCTTCTTCGTTCTTCTCCTCACGCAAGCTCCTCCTCCCATTTCATTTGACTCGCCTGCTTCCTGTGTCTAGAAACACAAACCAACATGATTTCCTCTCTAATTCTTATCCTTTCTTCCTCTTTTCTTCTCCCTCCTCCATGTGAGTTCTCTTTCTAGAAGAAAACTTTGCGATTTGCTTTCTCTCTCCTAACGATGGCAGCAAATCCAGCCACTCCACTCATTTTCTGGCGACCCGTGTAGTAGGTCAAATGTGGTAAGCCTCCAGCTCCTTTCTCTAACCATATCTCAACTTTCTCTTTCATGTCATGTTTTCTCTCCCTAGAATTCCACACATTTCAAGAAATTCAATGGATTCCTTCAACTTTTCGGTCACCTTTAACATATAATCTACTCACAAATTCAGGCTCGGTAATTTCTTCCCTTGATAATTAATTTTTTACATAATTATGCATTATGAAAAATATGTTTATAGGTTCAAAGAATTTGATATATATGAGGACTTTGAGTTTTGTTATAACAGTAGTAATGGATTTAACTATTTATCTAGTTCAAGAACTAACATTTTTCTATAACAACAAAAAGTTTAGATTTTTTTTAAGTAATTAAGAAATTAGTATGTATGAGAACTATAGGTTTTTTTCATCAAAAGTTGGTTTAATCCATGTATAATTGATTATTAAATTTGTTTATAAATTTCATTTCGTAGTTATTTTTGGTTTGCTTGGATTTAAGTGACAAAAAGTATTCTTACATACCCATTCTTGAATATAGTGTGGATTATTTTGTGAAAATTTCATAAATTGGAGATAATGAAGTTGAAGTTGTGTTGTGTAAATTTTCTAAGATTTTAAAATATAAGCCTTACAGTTTTGGGTTTATAAGTGAGAGAAATTTTATTTTTCATTTTTACTAGATAAATTTAGTTTTAAAGAAAAGTTATGAAATGAAGAATAGATTTTCATCCATGGATTTTTAAATTGGAGTATGTTTTGAGATGGATTGTAAATTGATATGCAAATTGGTTTTTGGTAGTTGAAAATTTTGGGAAAGTCCAAAATATAGAGGAGATGTTGCCAAAATTTCAGTAGAATTCCTCCTAGTGTGTTCTTCGAAAAAATTATTTGTTTAAAGAAAGGAATGAGAATAAGGAAAATTTTAAGGGAAGATTAAGTTCAAAGTAATAATAATATTAATGAAATATTAAATCTTCTCAAACTATTGAAATTAACCCACATGCATGCATGCATGGATCATAGCCTCTCGTGAACATTTTTAGTTAACGTCATGAAGTCAGTTAGCTTATACTATTAAGTCTTATAGGTGGTGTATTAAGAGTGTAATATTTTGTTGGTCGCATAAGTTTCTTAGGTTGTAGTTTTGAGGTGAGTTCTTACTACTAAATTGAATATTTTCTTATCTTATTGTTTTATTAAAATGTGTTTTATGCTAATTTTCTTAAATGATTTATGATGAGAGGATTTATTAGAGAAATTATTTGATTATCTAAATTTTTACTTGAATAAATTTCATGTGGAATTTTGTTATAAATAAACGAAAATATTTTTTTTCAATGGAGAAAATTTGAGGTGAAACTTTTTCGGATGGTATATTTTAAGAATGGACTTGGTACTAAGTTAAAATAATACATAGAAGTATCATGTTGTATTGTATCGTTCTGTATAGGGATACCTAGTTGAGATAAAGACACGAATAGAGATTATTCCGCCTATAGCTGTAATCTGTTATAGTATCTAGATATGTGTCTTACTGTATGGAGACATTTATTAACATTCTGCTATATGGGGATACATGTCATGTTGTATGGGCACTTTTATTAATTATATTAGTATCTTGTTGTATAAGGATACGTGTCTTGCTATATGGGGACCTTAATATATTTATTATGTGTATACTTGCCTTCGAAAACCAACCAAGAAATTTAACTAAATTTTTATGAACTTTATATATTGCTTCTTAAGATTTATTGAAAGAGAGATATTGGA
Source organism: Bretschneidera sinensis (assembly GCA_023935145.1). Taxonomy (NCBI): domain Eukaryota; kingdom Viridiplantae; phylum Streptophyta; class Magnoliopsida; order Brassicales; family Akaniaceae; genus Bretschneidera; species Bretschneidera sinensis. Next base: position 9,960,195 of record CM043704.1, read on the forward strand.
TTTAATTTGAGTTATAAATTTCAATGTGAAGAAAAGAAAGGTAAAAAAATTTCATGGTTGAAAGAGATATTGGTATAATGATATGAATGATTCATTAAATGCCTTTAAAGTTGTGAACAAGATGAGTTATGATTTTTTGGTAAGTGTTATTCGTTTTTGGATCAAGTTGAGAGTTCTACATTTATATTTGTTCATAGGTATTCTAGTATACCTCATCTTGCTCATGTTATTTATTTCTTCTTATGAATATCTATTGTTGGTATTTTAAACTCATGTTGACTTTCGAAGCTGGCTAGTCGTTTCTTTGATGAAATGGTCAGGTTTGGAGAAGTATTAGATGACTTTATTCTAGCAGTAACATCTCATTTTGTATAGGGGTCAAGTATGACATCATCTCCTTGAGCTATGTTTCTTTAGTACATATATTAAGGGACATCATCTTCTTGAGCTATATTTCTTTAGTACATATGTTAAGGTCGAGAGTACTTCACACAACGGGAGATCACACGAACACGGGCTTGATATACATGGATGGGCACCAATATGACTCAAAAGTTTAAGCTCTTGAGTCTGGGGCCTAAACCATGTATATAACCCACTCTTATTTCTTATTTCTTTTAGATGTGAGATAACTCACATATCGATATCCTAAAATAAATTTCCCTCACGTGTGAGTTATATACCAAACTCCCCCTTGAATATATCCACCGGTCACCAACAGGTGAAGCCAAACCAACTCAACCATGGGAGAAGCAAACCATAGGAGTCATCACGGGACAGACAACCGTGGGTACACAAACGCTTCTCATTCATAGACTCAACCAGGTGACAAAATCGTGGGAGTCACACGATCGTGACCAGCTCGAACCAGGCTTTGATACCAATTTATTAAGGTAGAGAGTGTTTCACACAACGGGAGATCATACGAACACAGACTTGATATACATGGATGGACACCAATATGACTCAAAAGCTTAAGTTCATGAGTCTTGGGCCCAAACCATGTATATATCTTTTTTTTTTTTTCTTTCAGATGTGAGATAACTCACATGTGAATATCCTAAAAAATTGGTATCAAAGCCTGGTTCGAGTTGGTATCTCTCTTGATTTGTACTAAATTTTTTTATTATAGTGGAATCTCTCATAATCACCTGTGGACGTAGGAGTTTTAGAATTTTTTGTGTCTATTTATTTTTCTGCTACTTTATTTCTAACAAACTAGTATCAAAACTATTGTTAAAATCGATCTGGGTACAATGTCTTCTACCACTTTGTACGAGACACAGAAGTCTGATAGAACTAACAGTTTTAATCTTTGGCAAGTAAAGATGCAAACCGTATTAACCTAGAAGGATTTGAAAAGGCTATTACCGGGGAAGGAGAAGAGGCCTAGTACGATGACAAATGAACAAAAACTAGATATGAATGAGAAATCTTTGACTACAATTCAGTTGTGTCTAGTAGATAAAGTTCTGCATGAAGTTCTTATAGATAAAACTATTGGCGGCTTATGGAGTAAATTAGATTCTCTGTATATGAAGAAATCCCTCACCACCAAATTGTTTTTGAAGCAACAATTGTATTTGTTGCGTATGGCAGAAGATACATTAATGAAATCTCATGTTAATGAATTTAATTTCATTATTACTGATTTGAATTCAATTGAAGCTAAATTAGATGATGAAGATCAGACCCTACTATTGTTATGTTTCCTACCATCATCGTTTACACACTTTAGGAAAACTTTTCTGTTTGGTAGAGATAAAATTTCTTTAGAAGATGTTAAAGCTTCACTATTTTCTAAAGAATTGCTTGAGCGATATATGTCTGAGAATAATTATGAGAAACAGAGTCAAGGTGATGCTCTAGTAACTAAAGACTCTAGAGGCAGATCTAGAGAAAAAGGTTTAGGTAATAATAGCTAAACATTTCAATCAAAATCCATAAATAAGAATGTGACTTATCATTATTATAAGAAAAGGGATAATACAAGTCTGAGTGTTGGAATTTGAAAAAGAAAACTCAAGAAGAAAAAAATCATATTCAAGGTCAAAATCGAGGTCAGGATTAGAATCAAGATAGTGACCGGAAAGAGAAACAACCTGGAGCTAATGTTAGTGAAGAAGACTTTAATGACTATGATCGTGTTCTTGCTGCTAATGGTAATGGATTCTTTATGGATTCAGCTTGTTCCTACCATATTTGTTTAAATAAGGATTAGTTTTCAGAATGTGAGCCTTATAACGGAGTTGTATTGCTGGATAATGATGTACTCCAAAAAATTACTGGTATAGGAACTATCCATATCAAAATGCATGACAATGTGATAAGGACCTTGATAGAAGTTAGACATATTCCTACCTTCAAGAAGAATTTGATTTCTCTAAGTACTCTTGATGTCGAAGGGTACAAGTATTCATCTAAAGGTGGAGTAATGAAAGTTAGTAGAGGTGCTTTGGTTGTCATGAAAACAAATATTACGTCACCAAATTTGTATGTTCTGTCGGGTATTACCGTCACTGGTTTAGTGGCTGCTTCTGCTATGTCAGATTCTGAGGTTACAAAATTATGGCATAAGATATTGGGTCATATGAGTGAAAAGAGACTAACTTTGTGGAGCAAAAGAGGCTTGCTATATGGACAGAATATAATTAAAATGGAATTATGTGAGCATTGTGTTTTTGGCAAACAAAAGAGAGTTAGCTTCAGTACAATGATTCACATAACCAAGGGTATTGTGGATTATATTAACTCTGATCTTTGGGGACCCTCGCGTGTTCCTTCTAAGGGTGGTTCCAAGTAGATGCTTACATTCATTGATGACTACTCAAGAAAAAATTGGGTGTATATTTTGAAGACCAATGATAAGGCATTCAAGTGTTTTAAACAATGGAGAACAATGATTGAGAAACAAATTGGGAAGCAGATTAAGAGGTTGAGGAAAAATAATGGTTTAGAATTTTTTTATCAAATACGTTTGATGATTACTGCAAAGATGAGGGTATTGTTAGACACAAGAGAGTCAGAAGTACACCACAACAGAATGGGGTTGCTGAGCGAATGAAAAAAAAATTCTTTTAGAGAAAGCTCGTTGTATGCTCTCAAATGTTGGTTTGACTAGAGTTTTGGGCAGAGGTGGCGTTTACTGCCTATTATTTGGTGAATCGATCTCCTACTACAGCTATAGAGTTTAAAGCTCGATATGAGGTATGGTCTGGTAACCCTCTTGATTATTCTATGGTAAAAATATTTGGATGTCCTACATATGCACATGTTAATGATGGAATATTAGAGCCTAGAGCTAAAAGGTGCATTTTTCTTGGTTATGTTAATGCTGCGAAAGGATATAGATTATGGTGTCTTGAACCTTAGTCACCTAAGTTTTTCATTAGTCGTGATGTTACTTTTAATGAATCTGCTATGCTTAACCCGAAGAAAGAGGAGTCTATTGGTTGTGATTTTTATCAAGGTAAAAGTCCACATAGCTTGTTTCTGAACAGGGTGAGAATTTGGGTGAAGAAGAGACTCAACAGATTTAGGATAAACCTTACAATATTACCAAACATAGACCGAGAAGAGATACTAGACTACCATTGAGGAATAGTAATATTGTTTTGTCTAGTAATATTGATGTAATTTCCTATGCTTTTTTTAGTTGCACAAGAAACAAGTGATGTAAGTGAACCTTCTACATATACAAAAGCCATTGCTTGTGCAGATTCTTTAAAGTGACTAGTAGCCATACATGAAGAGATGAAGTCTCTTGAGAAGAATCAAACTTGGAAATTGGTAAAACCACCAATAGATAAAAGAATAGTTGGCTGCAAATGGATGTTCAAGAAAAAGGAATGCATCACAGGGATTGAAAATGCAAGGCAAAAAGCACGTCTTGTTGCTAAGAGATACAGTCAAGTTGTAGGAGTTGATTTTAATGATGTGTTCTCTCTGGTTGTGAAGCATAGTTTCATTCATATTCTCATATCATTGGTTACTATACAAAATTTGGAATTAGAAAAGCTTGATGATAAAACCACATTTTTGCATGGTGAGCTTTAAGAGAAAATCTACATGCATCAACCCGAGAGCTTTGTTTTTAATAGAAAGGAAGACCATGTTTGCTTGTTGAAGAAGTCTCTATATAGTTTGAAATAGTCTCCTCATTAGTGGTATAAGTGGTTTGACTCCTTCATGGTCAGTAATGGGTATTCGAGAAGCAAGTATGATAATTGTGTTTATCTCAAGAAGCTTACATATGGATCATTCATTTATTTATTATTATATGTGGATGATATGCTCATTACTTATAAAAGTAAATCTGAGATTGTTAGCTTGAAAGCACTGCTTAGTAATGAATTTGAGATGAAAGATTTGGGTCCAGCTAAGAAGATTCTTGGTATGGAGATCAAAAGAGATAGAGGTATGAGTTTATTATATTTGACATAAGAGAAGTACATTGAGAAATTTTGGAGCATTTTGGCATAAAGAATGCCAAACCCGTTAGTATTCCTCTTGTAGGTCACTTTAGACTTTCAGCTGTTTCATCTGCACAGATAGATGAAGACAAAGAGTACATGTCACATGTTCCCTATTCTAGTGCAGTTGGGAGTCAGTATGCCATGGTTTATATCCATCTAGATATTATACAAGCTATCAGTGTAGTTAGCAGATATATGGGTAATCTCGAGAATGAGCATTGGAGAGCTGTTAAATGGATACTTCAGTATCTTAGAGGTACTTCAAACGTATGTTTGAAGTTTGGAAACCACAAAAGCAATGTTGTTGGTTATGTTGAATCAGACTTTGCAAAAAATCTTGACAAAAGAAGATCTACTATAGATTATGTGTTTGCTCTTGGTAGATGCGTTGTTAGTTGGAAGGCTAATCTACAACCAATTGTTGCTCTGTCAACTACAGAGGCAGAGTATATAGCTATAACAGAGGCTATCAAGGAAGTCATTTGATTGAGAGGGTTGTTTAGTAAATTGTATTAGGTTCATTATGCAAATTTTGTCCATTCTTGATAGTCAAGGTGTAACGACCCATCCCGAGTGGGACTTACTCATAATAGTGTTGTGTAAGTGCGAGGTCGAATCCACAGGGAATTGCGTTGTGAAAATGTTTTTTTATTTAAACTAAACCTATTTTGACCTAGTTCCGAATTTTGTATTATATTGTGTAAAGAAATATAAACTTAAACTAAATTGGTTTAAAGCAAATGATAAAAAGACTAAGGTTTTTGAATCCACCCCACCAAAGTAAAGCATATATTTTCATGTTCTATATAAAAGTAATCAAAAAATTCCATGAATCCAACTTTAAACAAAAAACAACGAATATCCCAATTAAACCAAAAACATCCAATGTATCCGCTTTTAACAAATCACAAAGGAAATCCAATTTAATCGAAAACGATTCGATGTATCCATCAGATGAAACACAAGGAATATTCAATTTAACAATTAAAAGCAAACAATCATAAGATTTACTCAAATAATTGAACAGAAAATTTATACTAAAAACATCAGAATTATTATGTGCAAATCTGAAAATATAATGCTAAATAATGGAAGGGCTTCATCTTCAACCTTAGCTGAAGATTTTAGCCTCTCATAATTATGAAACTAAAGTTCACAATACAAGTGCTAAAAATTAAACTTTAAAACTAGATAAAAAGAAATAAATTACTATACATGGGAGAAATTCCACTCGTTGTTGGGCGGCGCTTCCCCTCGTAGTAGCAAAGCCTTCAGGGTCCACCAAAATGCTAGCAGACGTCCACCGGATTACACCAAATGGCCCAAGAATTGCACACTGAATGATGAAGTGAGATGGTTCTTTTATAGGGGGAGTCTCGGAGCATAATGGGTTGCAGATTCGATGTGGGATACTGCCCGAGTGCGCTCGATCGCAGATTGGTGCGATCGATCGCATGTGCGCTTTATCACATGTCTTGTGCGCACGATCGCATGTGCACTTGATCGCATATCTGGTGCGCTTGATCGCAGGTGCACTGCACTGCAAAGATTTTGATGTGGGATGTTGCCCAAGTGCGCTTGATCGCATGTCTCGTGCGTTCAATCGCACTAGACATCCTCAGCTTTTGCTCTTGAAGCTTGATATCTCTCGAAATGCTTCATTTTCTCCACAAACCTATAAAAATACACAAAACACAGAAAAGACATAAAATAAAGTGAAATAATACAAACTAAGAGCTTAACCAATATAATTTAGAGGCTTAAATATGCAATATTTAAGACTCATCAAATACCCCCAAACTTATATTTTGCTAGTTCCTTAGCAAAACAAAATGAAAAACAAAGAACATAAAGATAAGTTCATTACTCATGGTATCAAAAAATTTAAGGAGCACTCAAAATTATGAAATTCGTTCATGAGCAAGCTTAAAAAATCTAACCCATCTTCACAATGAATAAGAATTTAAAACCTAATTACTTACAAGAGGCATGCTAAGACATCACAAGCTTGAATCAGTGTAAAGTGAATTAGCATATACTAATGAGGTTTCCCAAATAAGATCAATGTACAATGTTTCCACATCTCAAGATTCACAGAATTTCTCATCGGAATGAACAACGATGGTATAGTTTTATTTTATTTTTCATTTTTTTTAATAAAGCTTTGTTGTGTTTAGTTCCCTTAAGCTTTCTAATTGACCCATGTAACAAGTGTTGAGTCAATGACTCCCAAACCAGATGGTTTTAGGGCATTAGGTGTAAAGATACCCCTAAGGACTTACTAACTCGAGTCAAAAAGGCTACGAAACTAAACTGACCTTAATACTAAAAAATTTCCACCTTTTGACGTGAACACTCACTGCTTACTGAGGCAAGAGGTCTAGTTACTCAGCGGAAAATTTTGCAATGATCACTATGGATAAAATTCTCACCTTTTGACGTGAACACTCACTGCTTACTGAGGCAAGAGGTCCAGTTACTCAGTGGAAAGTTTATCGACGCTGATCATTAATTTTTTATGCTTTTCTATGCCCAAGTGTTAATCCCACAAGTCATCCCGTTACAGTTAAGATAAGAAACATACACATTAACATCACATGTCATACCTCACACAAATATATGCTAATGTGCACATGTTAGATTGGCTCAAACATGTGAATTCTCAAATGCCTAAAGTAAGTAACTAAAGTTTAAACTCTATCATCATATCATGTGTTCAAAGTTTTAAACTCACCAATGAAATCACATCACAATTTTTTCAGATCAACCAAAATTTTCAGACGATCATGAACATGCATTTATCTTCACTAAAAAAAAACAACAAATTAGGACAAAGTGTGTGAAATGTGTCTCCCATACCCCCAAACTTAAATTACACATTGGCCCCAATGTGTGAATAATATGGAAAGAGCTTACCTGGGATATGGAGAACTATCTGGACTAGTATGGCTCGTAGCATACCCCCAAACTTGAACTAAAGTACGCGTTGTCCCTGAAAAATAAAGACTGAAAAACAAAAAATACTGGAAATAAATATTAATCATAAATATGTAAAATAATAAATAAACAGAAAGGATAAGCTGTGGGGTGCCTCCCATGAGCGCTAAGTTTAAAGTCTTCAGTCAGACTCTCCCTATTAAACGATATTCAATCTGAGTATATAGGATCCTCCAACAATATCGTCTCAATGTCTGGATTCTTCAACTCCAAGAATGGTTTTAGCCTCTATCCATTTACTTTAAAAGTGTTACCATTCTTTGGATCCTCAATCTCGATGGCCCCATGAGGAAAAACTGACCGAATAATAAATGGGCCTGTCCATCGAGATTTGAGCTTGCCTGGAAAAAGATGCAGGCGTGAGTTATAAAGAAGAATTTTTTGACCCGGCTCAAAAACTCGTCTCAAAATGTTTTAGTCATGAGTCTTTTTCATTTGTGCCTTGTATGACCGTGCACACTCATACGCATCATTATGCAGCTCCTTTAATTCATTGAGTTGGAGCTTCCTTTATGAGCCAGCTTTAGAAAGATTGAAGTTCAGCTGCATAATAGCCCAATACGCACGATGCTCCAATTCTACCGGAAGGTGACATACCTTTCCGTACACAATACAATAGGGGGACATACCAATTGGTGTCTTGAAGGCTGTCCGATATACCCATAGTGCATCAGTCAATCGCAGAGACCAATCCTTTCTACTAGGGTTCACAGTCTTTTCCAAAATTTGCTTGATCTCACGATTGGAAATTTCCACCTGGCCACTTGTCTGAGGGTGATACGGGGTGGCAACCTTGTGTGTGATGAAATACTTTTTTATCAACTGCTCAAAAATTCGGTTGCAAAAGTGCTTACCTCCGTCACTTATGATTGCTCGTGGCGTACCAAAACGAGCAAAGATAGTTTCCTTCAAAAACTGGACCACAACTCTGTGGTCATTGGTCTTACATGCAACGGCCTCCACCCATTTGGACAGATAGTCCACAGCAACCAGAATGTACAAGTAGCCAAAGGAGTTTGGGAACGGTCCCATAAAATCAATACCCTACACGTCAAAAATCTCAACAATCAGGATAGGGTTGAGGGGCATCATATTCCTCCTAGAAAGACTCCCTAGCTTTTGGCAACACTCAAAAGATACACAGTAGGTGTGAGAGTCTCGGAACAAAGTAGGCCAATAGAATCCACACTGTAAAATCTTCGCAGCGGTCTTTTTAGCACTGAAATGGCCTCCACAAGCATGATCATGACAAAAGGCGATGACCTTAGATTGGTCATGCTTAGGAATACATCTTCTGATTATCTGATCAGGACAATACTTGAACAGGTAAGGATCATCCCAGAAAAAATATTTAACCATGGCCAAAAACTTTGATTTATCTTGTCGCCCCCAATGTAAAGGTATTTGACCGGTGACAAGATAATTCACTATATCAGCAAACCATGGAACGAGATTGTGAGCAATGTGCATCAACTGCTCATCAGGAAAGGTCTCAGAAATGAGAGTGGCGGCCTCAGTGAAATCCACAATCAATCTAGACAAATAGTCCGCCACCACATTTTCGGAACCTTTCTTATCCCGAATCTCTATGTCGAACTCTTGAAGTAGCAAGATCCATCAGATAAGATGAGATTTAGCATCTTTTTTAGAGAAAAAATACTTCAATGCTGCACGGTCTGAATAGATAATGACTTTAGATCCTAACAAGTAGGATCTGAACTTATCTAATGCAAAAACGACTGCTAACAACTCCTTCTCAGTGGTAGAGTAATTGAGTTGTGCGTCGTTTAGAGTTTGACTTGCATAATAGATAACATGGGGAAGTTTATCAACACACTGCCCCAAAACAACTCCAACAACATAGTCTGATGCGTCACACATAATCTCAAAAGACACACCCCAGTTGGGTGGCTGAATAATGGGTGTGGACGTTAGAATCTTCTTCAGATCCCCAAATGCTTTCTTACAGTCTTCATCAAATACAAATGGGGCATCCTTCAGTAATAACTTGCACAAGGGCCTGGCTATTTTGCTGACATTCTAGATAAATCGCTTGTAGAAGCCTGCATGGCCCAGAAAAGATCGAACCTCCTTCACTGTACGTGGGGGTGGAAGATTGGAAATCAGGTCCACCTTCGCTTTGTCTTCCTCAATCCCCTGATGAGATACGACATGCCCCAATACAATACCTTGCTTAACCATAAAATGACACTTCTCCCAATTAAGCATCGGGTTCTTCTCCTTGCACCGCACTAAAACCAAAGTGAGACGATGCAGGCACTCCTCAAATGTTGAACTGAAGAGGGAGAAGTTGTCCATGAAAATCTCTAAGAACCGCTCTACCATGTCAGAGAATATGCTGACCATGCAACGCTGAAAAGTAGCAGGTGCATTGCATAACCCAAAGGGCATGCGATGGTAGCTGAATGTCAATAGCTAAACACATAATTTAGAGGCTTAAATATGCAATATTTAAGACTCATCAATAGCTATAACAGAGGCTATCAAGGAAGTTGTTTGATTGAGAGGGTTGTTTAGTAAATTGTATTAGGTTCATTATGCAACTTTTGTCCATTCTTGATAGTCAAAGTGTAACGACCCATCCCGAGTGGGACTTACTCAGAATAGCTCCATTACCTTTCAACACTTAAAACCTTGACTCAAGATGCAAACACATAAATCAAAGAAAAATTATTTTAATCATTTCAATTTAATACAAGCATATATTCTTAAAATACAATAATCATTTCAATACAATTTACCAACTTTAAGGTTTTACAAGCGACATAAAGAAAAAGAATTTTTTTTTTCAAATACTTCTAACTTATACACCTTTTTCAATTACTAAACTGAAAACAAAACTTAAACTCCTAAAGAGACCCAACAATGAGGATTTCATGGACGATGACCTTACTATGATCTTACATCAACTTTGGCCACAAATCTTTTGACGATTTTCTTGAAATATTAGTAAAAAGGAGGGGGTCAGCTAAAAAGCTTAATGAATAAAACATAAACATCTTACTAAGAGTAATCATTTTAGAGACATTCTTCTTAAATTTCAATTCTTATAATAATCTTCGTAAAGTAGATATAGGTATAAAACGACTTACACCTTTTAGTTTTTTCAAAGGAGAGTCCAATCTTTAGAGAAGTGAAAATTTATTATATACATGTACAATTATACATAAATTAAGGTACTTCTATTACTATAAATCACTAGAGATAACAACCATTTTCATGAGTTTTACATATGCTTCGAGTCATTTCAAAATAGTATAATTTTACCGTATCATTGGTGCAATCTATTTATTTATAACGTTTATATCATTATATATATATATATATATATATATATATATCATATCATATCACAAGTAATTATCATCCATATATATTTCGTTTAATACATCACATCGTATGCTTTTTATAGAATAATAATCAAATATACCCTTTGTGGGCCAAGCACGAAATATCTTCATAGTTCAAATACGATTTATATCCTTCATGGGTCAAACACAAATTTTGCCTCTCATGGGCTAAATATAACTCATACCACTCATGGATCAAATATAATTCATGCCTCTTATGGGCAAAATCACAATTTTCACCAATTATCAATGGAAAAATGCAATGCAATATGATGCGAGTTCAATTCTTTAATAATTTCTATTCATCTCAATTTCAATTAATTTTCATTTGCCTCTCACTGGGCTAATCATATATTAACTGAGACATCTCCCCATGTAAATAATTTGGATCCCCTCCCAACTCCGTACTGGGCTGGGTCCTAACATCTTAAGAATTAGGATCTCCTCCCTACCTCTTACTAGGCCAAGTCTTTACATTTAAATAACTAGGATTCCCTCCTTACTTTTTACTGGGCGAAATTCTACATTAAAATCATATGCAATAATTTTAAATCATGGTCCAAGCAATCTTTAAATCAAGCATCATTAAATTCATCTTCTCCTGATCTTCGGGGTCCACGGGGACCTGGTTATATATAGAATAACCATCCAAAAAGCAATAATACTCGTGCCCAGCCAAACGCTCCACCATCTGATCAATAAATGGGAGTGAAAAATGATCCTTCCTTGTGGCAGCGTTCAGTTTACGGTAGTCTATAGACACTCTCCACCCTGACTGAACACGAGTTGGCACCAACTCGTCGTCCTTATTCTTCACTACCGTTAATCCAGCTAGCTTGGGCACAACGTGAATCGGGCTCACCCAATTACTATCAGAGATGGGATAAATGATCCCTACATCTAACAGCTTAATTACTTCTGCCCTCACAACCTCTTGCATAACTGGGTTAAGCCTTCTTTGTGGCTCCCTCGATGGCTTGGCATTCTCCTCCAAATGTATCATGTGCATTACCAACGAGGAACTGATTCCCTTAATATCCTCTATAGTCCAGCCGATAGCTTCCTTGTGCTATCTTAAAACATCTAATAATTTCTCCTCTCGAGCCTCACCCAAATCTGAAGCTATAATCACAGGCAAACAATCGGCTAGACCTAGGAACTTATACTTAAGATTATCCGGTAAAGGCTTAAGTTCTTTCTTGGGGGGTTCAGGTGCTGCGATCTCCTTCGTTTCATTGCTTTCCCGAGGAGGAGACTTCAAAATGGCACTTGCTTGCTCGAGCAACTTATCTAGATCCAAATCCTCTCCAAATTGAGCGAAGCATGCCTCCAGGGGGTCCTCAATGCTTGATTCATCCACAGTCTCCTCAAGAATCTCCTCTATCAAGCATACATTTCTCACTTCATCAAATTCCAGTGGTTGTTTAGTGATATTAAAGATATTCAACTCCAGTGTCATATTTCCGAAGGAAATCTTCATCACCTCTGTTCTACACTTGAAAAGGGCGTTAGCCGTGGCTAAGAATGGTCGTCCTAGAATAACCGGTATCTGAATCCCTACATTCTGATCCGGCTCTGTGTCAAGCACAATAAAATCTACTGGGAAATAGAATTTATCCACTTTTATCAAGACGTCCTCAACTATTCCCCATGGTATTTTCACTGACCTATCAGCCAATTGAAGCGTCGTGTTTGTGGGCTTCAGTTCTCCTAACCCTAACTGCAAATAGACTGAGTAAGGTAGAAGGTTCATACTTGCTCCTAAATCCAAGAGAGCCCTCTCAATTTGGCTGACTCCTATCGTGCAAGAGATGGTAGGACACCTCGGGTCCTTATACTTAATGGGTAGCTTGCACTGAAGGATTGAGCTAACCTGCTCGGTCAAAAATGCCTTCTTTGGGACATTTGTCTTCCTCTTGATAGTGACCAAGTCCTTTAAAAACTTGGCATATGACGGCACTTGATGGATGGCATCCAGCAATGGGATATTGATTTGGACATGTTTGAATACCTCTAGAATTTCCTCATACTTCCCTCCTTTCTTAGGCGCCTGTAATCTCTCAGGGTATGGTGCTTTAGGTACAAGCGACCTAGAAGGGTCCTTCATAGTAGGTGTGGCTGTAGATGGCTCAACATCTCTCTTTTCCTTGTTGCCACTTTCTTGCCCTTGCTACATAGCAGGGTTCTCTTCCACTCGATTGTCCACTTGTCTCCCATACCTCAATGTGACAATTGACTGCACTTATTCCTCCCCGTGCGTCGGAATTGATGAATTTCCAACCATAAACTGTTCTTTCGGGTTGGGCACGAACTGACTGGGAAATTTTCCTTTCTCTCTTTCACCCAAGTGACTTGCAATTTGCCCTATTTGACTCTCCAGTTTGGCAATTGCTTTGGTGTTTACCATTGTTGCACTCCTTACTTCGCTCATAGATTGGCCAGTCATCTTCATGAACTCCTTAAGGGTGTCCTCTAGTGACTGTGAAACTGGTGTTGGTGTTTGAGTGGGAGCTTGGTAAGCAGGTGATGGTGCTGGATGGGCATAGCGACCATGACTAGGAATTTGTGGGGCAAATCCGGGAGGGTATTGATTTTGAGCATGATGCGGGGCTCCTCCCTGATTCATTGGTTGGCTCTACTTCCATGAAAAATTAGGGTGGTTCCGCTACCCTGGATTGTACGTCTCGGAATAAGATCCATTTGACTGCCTCCGATAGTTGTTCCACAAGATACTCGGCAAAAACCAGCATTGATGGACAATTCTGTGCTAAATGCATAGGACTAGCACAGATGGAACAACTATCAACATTGAATGTATTTGTTGTATTGATGGACTGGCCGGTCATCATCATGAAATCCTTGAGGGCGTCCTCTAAAGACTGTGAAACCGGTGCTGGATTAATCCACAATTTTTATATTTTTTATATTTTTATTTTATTTTATTTTTGGGCAAATACAAATAAATAAAAATTAGATTTAAAATTAAAAGTAAAATTAAAATTAAAATAAAACAAAAATAAAACAAAAATGCTAACTAAACTAGTAGAAAAATAAAATTAATTTAGACAAATTTCACAAACAAAACAATTCTTCGACAACGGCGCCAAAAACTTGTAACTTATATCATTGTGTACTCAATCTCATAAAAATTTATTATACTAGTACAAAAAGATTCATCAATTAAATTAAACAATTATTTATTTCACATAAGTCCATACATTAGTCATTTCCATTCAAGATGTACATTCACCAGTTTTTAACACGTAAACATCAAGCCATTTCTATGTTCAATTCTTATACAATCATATCACTTCATATATGTATACATTTCTCATTTTCACTATTGATTATAATTCAATAAATTTTCAATTTAGTAGTCATCAACTGAAGTAGTATATTGTTCATACTAGAGATATCATACCAAGAAGTACGTACTAAGTACTTATTTTCATATAGTTTTGGAGTATGGTTCCAACCTCTATGCCCATTATATTCTCATACGTCTATCAATACATGGTATCACTAAACCTCAACCTCTATATACGCATCAATCTCAATATATTAATATTTATGATTTCATAATTAAATTGTATTACATACTTTTAAATCTTTTACATACTATTAAACATGTTTATGGGCGTTTACTAAAAGAAAGGTGAACCTCACCTTTGTAGTACTAAGCTTCAACCTTGATTACTTCTTAGTCTTTGGTGTTTTTTCTCCGATCACACCTAACTCATAATTATTTAGAATACTTATTCAAGAAATATATAATTTTTAAATATACCCAAGCATACCATCAAGCTCATAATAGCTTACAAAACTAAAGGTTAGGTCATAAATCTTCTTCCTTTTGTTTAAAAGCTTTTGTACATCTTGGTCTAGCATGGTTTAAAACCATTAAAATGATTTCAAAAATCATAACTTTCAAAGCTTTAACATGTTTTCAAACTCATATAACCTTGGAAGAAGTCTATGGTTGAAATACTTTAACAAGAGTGTCTTATTTTGGGAAAAACAGGGCTGAAAATAGGTTCAAGGGCTCGGACAATAGACTGTCCATATTGGGCAGTCAACTGTAGGCTAGCAAGAAGCTTTAACAGTTGACTATCAAAATCGACAGTTGACTGTCCAAGGTCCAGAGAGTTTCACAATCGACTGTGCACTCAGGACAGTCGATTGTCTGGTCGTGAAATCCAAAAAAATTTTGGGCAAAAACTCATTTTATTCAAAATAACTTCTTGTCTCCCATAGGACTTCCAATCCAAACCATATACAAGTTCTCAAGGGTTTCAAATCAAAGATTCTATATTACCCAAAGCAAATTTCATGTGAAAACACATCAAACTTTAAAATCTAACACAAAACCATTTCTTGGAAACAGTTTTGTTCTCAAGATTTTCTTAAGCAAACTTTTCAATTCAAACTTCTAAAAACTTCAAATCTTAGAGTAATAAACATACCTGACAATCTAAAAGGTAGAGATATAAGCTTTTAACTTAAAATTTTGCAAGAAATCCTCATTTCTGACCTTCCTCTTCCCTTCCTTCTTTCTCTCCTCTTTTTTTTCTCTCTTTTTGGTTTTTTCTCTCTAGACCCTTCTAGAGATTTCCAGCACAAAGTAGTCTCTCACTCTCCCACTCCAATCTATTTATAGTCAAACTTTCCACTAATTTCATAAGAACCCTTCTAGTTTGCACGCTTCCTTATTTCCATCACATAACTTTCCAAATTTATGTTTGTGCTTAGTTCCTCTTACTATTCCTCCAAAGTTCTACAAATTTCAAATGAAAAACTATTTTAAATACTTATTCCTTAGTTATTTACTTGTCCAAAGTTCCACAAACTCAAGTACAATAGATTAAAATATTAAAAAAAATTAGCTCAAAACTGAACAAACGATACCAATAACGCATCGAAGTGAAACTCTTTAACTTTTAATATCATAAATAAAACACTGAACTATAAAATTCACCTCCACTAATAAAAATTTCATCCTCGAAATTCCTTACTTAGGGTTCAAAAGTAATGGGCTTATCACTTTCCTAGTTCATCTCATATTCTCTTCCATTTGATTCATTTTTAACTTTCATCAAACTAACCCTCTAAACAATAGTATCATTGAAAATATTTTCCTTCACATCTTTTTTTATCCTTTCCTTTCAAAATTAAGATATTCACTATCTCTTATTCTTCTTTGAATCCTTTAATTTTTGTCTTTCTTTAACAACCATACACTTGAACATTTTTATGAATCAGTCAATTCTATATACTAGTCTCATTCTACATATCTCCATTCTATCTTTATCACTTAGTTGCCTTCAATAATAACTTAGTTTATCCTTAAACTTTACTAGCATGTCACAAAGATTTCTTTTACTTAACTTTTCTTTTGGTGTTGATCGTACTTCAAGTTTTTCCATTCTCTTAGCATCTTTCTATCTCTTTACATAAACTTATTTATTTATTCTTCTACTAAAGAATTTATAACTCATGCCAAATCATCATTTCTCTTGCTTAGGAGGCTCTCTACCTCAAAATTTTCTAAGATCTTTATCATATAACCTTATAGTTATTAGTCCTTGTATTTACAAATTCTGACATCAAATCCCCAAACAAATAATTTCCCAAATTTCTAACTTCCTATTCATTCGTACAATAAACATCTCAAATCATACGTAAAATTTTATCTTAAAACTTATAGTTTTATTTCTTTTCTAACTCACCCTTTCATACTTTTATTTCTTCTCCTTATAACTGTTCTATCGTCAATACTTTTAACTTCTTACTTTTCAAAATTTTTACTTCAAAAAGTTCCAACATAATCAATGATTAGATACAATTATTTAAATTCTGAAATCTAAATAACATGTTCTCAACCTCTTGATTTGCCATCAAAATCATAAATTTGTCGAGTTACTCCATCTCATTCTAATTTTAACAAAACACAGACCAATACAAGCACCCAATAAATTTCTTCATTCATTCTAAGTTTCCAATGTCTTATTCTTTTTTACAATAACTGAATGGTAACACAGATTTCCTCGATTCTTACTTGATGAGTTTTGGGTAGAGGTTGTGTCTACGTAGACACCCAATTTCATTCTAAAATTTAAAATGGGCCATGTGTAGAGCTCAATAATGAGAATTCGGTGCTAAATTGCTCGGATTTGGAGAAAATGAGAATCGGGGCTTGTTTTTAAAGAAGAAACCAATCACAAACCCAATCCTAAGCTCAAAAGGCACTAAACCCGTACCAAATTAAAAAAGAAAAACCCGCATAGTTACCCTAAAACCAAAACAAAGGAATTGGTCTCAACCTATTGGACTGATCAATCCATCATCCCAAACTAATCGATTTAGTCATTGAGCTGATCAACCCAAACCTTGAGCCGATCGGTCTTAGCCATCACACAGATCTTCTAGATTTCGTATTTATTCAAAATCTTCCAGATTTCATTATGTGAATCTTCGTTTGACCATCTGTAACCATCCATAAAGATTATAGAACATCTTTATCACCAATCACGATTACGATTTTGTTCCAAGAATAAGTCGATTTTGGAAATCTCCTTACCATTGTCCATTTTGACAACCGCCAATCTCACCATTCATCTTGATTTAATCCTAGATATATTTTTTACCTATAAATACCCCCCTCCAACATCACTTTTGACAACAACGAGAAGATACAGAAAAATATGAAAAATCACCATGCTCCGTTTCCTAATTTTCCTATATAAAATTCTAACCAAATCTCCTTACAAAACACTAGCCAAAGTTTTATTCCTTTTGCAATTGGTTCTTCAATTCAAAAACTAGTCCAAGTCTCAAAGTCGTCTAATCCGAAGGAGCAAAAGGATCTTTGAGGGCTTTTCCACAAACTCACACGCGATGCTTACATTGCTGGTAAAAGGTTAGTGTATTTTATTTCTTTGTTTTACTATACTTCTTTCTCTAAGAATAATCTAAACAATATGAACATCGTAATGTATGAGCCTCCATGACTTAATGAGTTTATACATGCCATTAAGATCTCAAATGATTAGGATTTTATGTCATGGATAAAGTTCATTAATAATTTCACTGTAGATCTACGAACTAATCACTGTTAATATCCTCTTTCGAAAATATAATATAATTTTGTTTGGTCTTTGTATATGAACTGTTATTTTCTATTTTAATCTCGAATCTGAAGCATGGGAACAAATTAGTCCCTTACGAGACCCAATCGGCTAGTCTTAAGAATTGATCGGTTCAACCCTGGAGTTGATTGGTTCCGTTCTCTATTTGAGTGAGTTTCCCCTTGTTTCATCTATTCATGTTTATCTTCATTGCTGCTGCTATTACATCTTCATTTTGCCACGGTTGAAAACAATCTTGTCTTTTATTTTTGCTCAATTTATAATCTTTGCTTTAACGCAATTGATTGGGTAAGGTTCATTGTCCTTGGGAGGACGATGTTACCCTATAAACGAATGATGGGTCAGTAATCTCCAAAGTATACATACTTCCCTCTCTATTGTGATGGTTATTAAATTCTACCATTAATTTGATATTAAATTGTATTGTATGCAGTTGAATGAATAATGTGTGGTAAAAATAGTTTAAGTTTATCTTTAACTATTTTTCCCAGAATATGAGGGCTAGGTTTCGACCAAAGCAAGAGGGCCAACTATTTTTCTCTCATACCCCAATCTTCTGCCCTGAATCTCTCATAAACCAATGACAATGGATTTTTCCCCTTTCAAGAACAAATGGAGGCTCTAATTACCCGTTGTCTTAGCTTTTTGCTAGGATGACATGAACCTAAAAAAAAACTATGTTGTTTACAGTGAGATGTCCCAAACATAGCTTTTGTATTTAGTCAGAGTCGTGGGTAGGAAAATGGAGCGGAACTTATACCTGCTGACTCCATTGGAGAGATGGAACCTCAATGTATTCTTGGAAAAATAATTATAAATTAACTTAAATTCATTTCTACCACACTTCACTTGCACACTTACACTTACCTTTGCTTATGACAGAGTAGGTTGATGGCCTAATATCAACCTAGGTATCATGGTGTTACCCTAATCTGCTTATGTCAGCCCTTGGTGTGATACAAGTTCCTTTTTGTTCTTATTTCTACGTTTGTACTCTTGTGGCCTATTACTAGGCTACTCAAGGAGCATAAATGCGTCTTGCTAGCCATGGGGTACCCTTGAGCCAACTGAAGATATAAGATGGAACCAACCTATTATAAATACCTCTTTTTTCTTTCAGATCAAAATTGGATGGTATATGAAAGTATTAGAATCTACTATCTTTATGAGTAGTAAAGAGGCTCCCAAGATGGGTGCGCTTTTAAGTGTTAGGCTTCATATGCTCGACATCTCACTATATGTAGCGGTAGGCCTACAAAGGTATAATTTTTTGAGGGACTTGTCATCTAAGAATAGAGAAAAGAGGACGGGTAATTTTGGAGTCGCCATTTAACCTTAAAGGGGGCTAAAATCTCTTATCATTGGTCTACGAGAGATTTGAAGCAAGAGATTGGGGAACGAGTGAGGAAGGATTTAAGGTTTCCTCTCTTTCCTAGGTCAAAACCTAACCCTCATGCTCTTAAGAAAATATTTAAAAATTATATTAAACTGTCTTTGCTACACACTAAACATGTGTGCATTTATAATAGTAGTTATATCAAACAAGTTGGCCAGTAGCAATTATATCAAACAAACAATAAAACACCAATCTTGTATAAAGGTAAATTTAATCATCAAAAAATTAAATTATGTAGCATAAAATATTGTAATTCACCTAAAATAGAAGAAAATGCATTAGTGCAAAAGGAAATAAATGTCCATAATCGAAACAATAGCAAAAGAGCACAAAATTAGAGCTTTGCAGCCAGGTCAATCTATCGGGTCTAAGGATCCAGCCGGTTTCATTACATGGTTAGTCGGTCCTAGTGAGGAATCGGTCAGCTCCTCAAGCACTACGAGGTAAAGCTTTGCACTACGAATTGCACTTTTGAGCAATTGATGGATTTAGGTACTCAAATTGAACATTTTATCTTTAAGGTAAACATAAAGAAAATAAAATAGTTGGGAAGTTCCCAAGAAGGGCCTAATAGGCTAATATAAATGTTGACTTGGGAGAGGAAAGCCACATTAACGTGCAAGTTGATCCATAGAATGACAACGATGGTGTTGTACCGCCACCAAACTTTCCCAACATGATTGAGACCTCCCCTACATTTAACCCTTCCATCCTTATAGACCCCATCCATCGCTGATCCCAAACATTTAGCCAAATACAAGCCCATTATCACCTTGGAGTTCTTGAACTATCAACCTCTTGGTGTTAAAAGAAAGAATGGTGGACCAAGTATTAATGGGTAAGAGGCTTTGTGGGCCAAGAAGTGTATGGGACACCCACAAGACTCACCTCAACCAAAGCACTCAATTTCTATCTCACCAAATTGTGTGCCTACCATTAGCAATTTGGCCATGAGACCAAACAATGTGCCAAAATTACGCAAAGAAAATCGAAACCACATCAAGATTGGGCCCATTTGTGAGCCTAAATTTACCTCTGACCCAATTCTTCCACCAAACACTAAACCTCACTTTCACTCAAACCCTTCAAACTCTATTTGGAGAGATGACCATTGCTGAGTTTTGGGGGACTATGGCCCAAGTTGAAGAATTCTTGGATCAAAATGGTTTGGCGATGAATATCATAACAATGGAAGAAAAAAAGGAATTATCAGTTTGCATCAAAAAATGAGTGGTTATAGTATAAAAAAATGTTCTTGAGTGGCATGCCTTAATTATATGTTAGTCCTGTAATCACAAACAGTATTTACCTATAGTTTACATTTACTATGCATACATTTTTTTTTCTATTTTGTGCATTTTATTATGCTTCTTAATTTTATAGAACTTATTTCGTTACCATAGCGAGAAAAAAAGAACTATGTCGTTTTTCTCTTTGATGTAAAACTATGTTGTTTTTTTTCTCTTTGATGTAAAAACTATATCGTTTTTGCTTTTAGTTTAAAGTTGTATCATTTTTATTTTTACCTAAGTATATAAGGCCTTCTTTGATCAAACCCCTTCCACTTTTAGGGTTCATAGCCAAAAACATTGCTTTATGTTCTTTGCATTTTTTATCGGTCTATTGAGGGACAGCGGATTACTCCCTTCCTTTTTGGTTTTTTAGCTCTATAAGTAATTTTTAAAAATTATGCTTCAATTGTCTTTATATGTGCTAAATTTCTAAGTTTTTTTTAGCTTAATACTTTAATTATTTTGTCAATTTTTGCTAACAAAATATGTTAATGGTAAAATTTCCCTATGGATTTAAACATAAAGAGATAATAGTCATTTTTATTTTGTGTTTAAAGGGAACTTCCTTTTTTTTTTAATTCCTTTTAGCATCGAGGTAAAGGATGATAATGAATGAGTTTCCATGTGGAGAGTGTAAATTATTAAGAGGCAATGTTAAGATAGTTGTGAGTTTTCACCTTTTTTTTCTTTATAAGGGTGTGATAAGTCATTTCACAGCTGTTCATCGTGATGGTTGGTGCTAACAAATTTTTGGTATTAGAACACCTACAAGAGCATCATCGATATGTCACTGTAAGAACTATGATCTATGAGGTAGTGTCTCAGAGCAACGATCTTGTATATAGGTGTGTTGCTCATATTTGGGGACTTCAACAACAAGCTTTGTCTTATTATGAAACTCTTTCATTATCTATAAATATTTTTTTAGAAGTTTAAAGCATGTTGTCTTTCTTTGCCGATTGCTAACCTATGAAGGTTGAAAGATATGCTTTGGAACGGAAGGACAAATTCTATGCTTGGAGCTCCTAGTAGTGCTGATCTAAGCCCCAAAGAGATGGCTCTCGATAATGCACAACCCTCTCAAACCATGTTTTTATTAGCCAGGCTTCAATCCTTTAGGAGAAATATTTCCGACCAATGGTATGAATTTTGAGATGTGTATATATATATATATATATATATATATATATATATTATATATATATATATATATATATATTATGATTATTTATTATTTACATGTGTATATTCTTCTTTTTAAGCGTAATATTATTTTAAATACATAAAATTATTGGGATTGTAACTTTCTTGTTTTTGGATTAAGAAAAGTATGTTAACCACTGGCAGAAGATTCGTGTACTTGGAATGGAACTTCTCATTTAGGAGTAAATTTGTTATTTGCATATATCCCTTTATGGATATGCTCTGCAGCTCTGAAAACTAGGTCCCCTTTTCTTAAAGAACCATGGGCGACTGAATATGTTATCTGTACTATTTCTTGATATGCACTGAAAAAAGTTATGATTTATCTCTTTTTTCTCCCAAAACATCCAATTTTGTGAATCTTTCAGCATGATTTTTTAATTCCGTTGTTGCTCTGATTTGAATGGATTGTTCTAATATTTTTGCTGATACCACACACTTCTGCCCTATAAACTAGTGAATAAGGGGATGCATTTGTAGTAGAGTGTTGGATTACTCCTATAAGCTGCTAGAGCTTGGTGGAAGAGTATCATTTCATGGCTTAGGTTGATCATATACGACTCTATTTAGGATTCTGATGAGTGTTTTGTTTGTTGCTTCTGCTAGACCATTCCCCTAAGCATAATATACTGAAAACTTGAGTTGAGTAACTGACAGATTCTCAAGAATTCTCTCATAGTCTTATCATAAAGGGCTTATCGTTATTAGATAGAATACGCTTGGATTCCAGAGCGACAAATAATATTCTCCTTCATAAAGTTCAAAATTGCTTCACCATTAGCTTTCTTGAGTGATATAGTTTCGACCCATTTAGTGAAATGTCCATGGCAGCGAAATCCAAGCACACTCTGTTGGTGTGAAATTGGTCCAATTAGATCCATAGACCATGTATGAAAGGCCCGCAAAGTGCTTAAAGCTAGTAAGCAGAGTTGCTTTGTTTAAGTAAACAGTCATTATACATGTACTCATTTACAAGGATTGAATCATTACATTTGCAGATATTTTTCTGCAATTTCATTTACAAAGTTTTTCTATGCAACCAAACACAAATTTACTTCTTTTTCTCACGAATGAACCAAGTAGGACACCACTTTAACAGGCCTCTGGGTGAATGAAAAGAGATCTAAAACTTGTTCTCCTTAGGGAGCGAAACTATATTTTCAAGGAAAAACGCATTTGGTCAGCTACAATGCCAATATTTGATGTCAAAGGGAAGGCGCAAAGCTAAGTAGGTTTTGTGTATGACATTACACAAATTCTATGTTATTCACTTTTGAGTTTGACATTGAATTTTATTAAGCTTTTGTCTTCCAGGCTCTTCTTTTTAGATGTTCGGCAAGGGGTTTAGCATCTATACTGCACTGTGATGATTTCCGAGAATTATTTCCACCAACAGTTACTATAGTCTAGTGGCCTGAGTGATGTCGAATTTTTCACTTGATGCGTAAACACTATAGATCTTTTGATATTTTACTGTCAACTATTGTTCTTTACTTGATAGTACTTTCCATCATTGTTTGGTCGTGAATTTGCTGCCACTGACATATCTGGTGGATGCGTTTTGAGAAATACGTTTGGGGTGTTGTCAACCTACAGGTACCTTTCCTTTTGAATTCTATTTTTATGGAAATAGTTGGATTCTGGAATATGTGAAGGAATTGAAAATCTGGAGAAAAAATGGGAGAAAAAGAAGAAAAAGTTCATTTGAAATCAAATTTTCACCAAGTTTTGTTAACTTTTGTTAACATTTTCTTTGATTTCCAACGAAGAAAAGAAAAATGTTTCTTTTCAGTTTTCCTTTCATTCAAATTTAGAAGGATCCAACATACCATTTTTAGGGGAAAATGAAGTATGCTACCATAAATTAGGATTACGAGCCTGCGTACGGTTTAGGCCCTGCAAAATCTGATTCACACCTATCATAATTTGCACATGATGTTCCCAAGGCATGTCTGCACTATATTTCAAAGCAAATGAAGTTCTTTGCAAAGACTGCCTTTCAGAGCAAACTATGCTACCACAGAAGTGCTACGTTTACCTTAATACAGTCAGGTGCATTCATGTATAGAGGGCTAATAGCCTCACCAATTTTCTCCAAATCTTTTCCTCATCCAAACACAACTGTTGCACCTCTTCACCCAAAAACATGAAACTGGCATTATCTAGATTTCAAGTACTGAGACTTGTTCAAACATTCAAGTCTGAAACAAGCACCATTACATCAAACCTGAAAAAGGTATTCAAATTGAAATAAGACTGATATAGTTCATTCATAAATCACATACGATGACATGCATTCCTCATAAAATAACATATCCAAAATATTTTCCTTGTCTTCATTCCTAATATACCAACCATGACCATACACAAAATATACCAACCATGACCATCCACAAAATATGCCTATCTCATAATTGTTCAGGAACTCAATACAATCTCATCCATTAAAACTAAATTGTATCTAGAAAGCATATGGGATTCCCTTGAATGCCTCTACCTATCCAAGATGAATCCCTTACTCTACCACTTCTACCCTTCCCTGAAGCACTCCCTTCACCAACTGTGCTGCAGCTCCCACTGGGGTGAACCACCCATGCTTCCTTCACTAGAACTAGGAAACTGTGAAATAGGCTGTGAGGACAATGCAGTTGAAGTTGCGTTAACCTGTGGCCTTTCTGATAGGCAACTGCATTCCACAACAAGCATTAATTGTCAAACTTGAACAAGGCAGTTTACAAACAAACATAAGTGAGACTTAAAATAAGGGAGAAATTACTGTCTAGGCCAAACAAATATAGGGTAACAAAGAAACAAAGAGAAGTGCTTTTTGTTTTATATTTTCAAGCTGGCAAAGAGAAAACGATCACAATTTCTCTTTCTTCATTTGTCTTCTTCTAATTCTTGTGATCATGTGTGAGCAGAGACAGATCTACTTAGGAACCCTTTGAGATTTTTAATTCTAATGAGTTGCCCCACTAACAATTTCAATATGTGCCCCCCACTAATAGTTTAGAGAAAAGGAAAATTTGTCTCCAAATTCCAAGTTACCAAAAAAATATTTAAGAAATAAAAAACTGATAAAGAAAGATAGGAATTTTGTTGTCTTTCACAAAAAAATTATACAAAGTAATTAGTGTTTCTCTCCCTATCTCCTTTTGGTTCTCTCTTGTTAGAAGTTTGGAGGTGAAGAAAGTGAAGGGTGTTTAAATGGAGGGGGATGGGAAGGTATGTGGTTGCCCTTCCTTATAAATTTGGATGTTAAAATAAATAAAAAATGTCAAGGCACAAGAGGATAAAGTATCTTCCCCTTGTTTGGCTAAAGGGGAAGGAAAGTATTAAATTAATAAATTTCAATCCTTTCCCATCTCATACCTCTCAAATCGGCGGGTATGAAAATTGGGGTTATATGTCATTGGTCCCTCCCCCTCTCCTTAAAAAACTCCCATTAAAGGGTTATAATACCTAATCTCCTCTCTTTCCATCCGTTCCAAACACATTGCTAGCTTTCTCTACTCAATAAGTTTGGGGCTTTCATTCTTTGAAAAAATAATGGCAATTGTACTCTATAACTTTTTTTTTTTTTTGCGATGATTATGTGAACTTGCATATTAAATTTTTCTGTATGAAAAATATTCATTTTAATGATATTACAAAAGAAGCCTCAAGTACGTGTTTTGTGAAATTCTCGTTATATTTTTCTCGAATAATAAATATTTTTTTAATAATTTTGTCCCCACTCATCATGAGAGAGAGAACGCTAGGGAATCATGGAACAACGGAACCTAAAGAGTTTCATCAAGATCTCTTAAAGGAAGAAGCTAATCCATACTCAAAAGCAGGTTTTTGTTTTCATTCTCAGCTGCCTCCTACTTTTGTCATGTTTCACTCTTTTCCATCCACCTAAAACAGCTCAAACAATGATTCTTAGATATATAATACAACAGAATGTGCGAAATCAATGTGTCTGTCAATGAATTGGGTATGAATTAGGTGCCAAATTTTAATTTAACAAACCTCAACGCATTACCAGTTGACCAAATTTTCATATTGTCTAAGAAGTTAACCAACTAAAATCATTTACTCTTTCAAAAGCGAGATAAACACACACAGGTTGTCATCAAACAGATTCTCACCCAAAACTCAGAACTGCTTACTAACTAGACCCTAAAGGATATTTCTACCATGATAACAAACTATAACTATTTTTGTTTAAAAAGGTAAAAACTTTAGGCTAAAATCAACAACTAAGAAGAAAATTTACAAGTTTAATCCATATGCATTGATCTTAAAATTAACCCATTCATGAGGGAAAAAAAATCATATAAAAGTGTACAATAAATACTTGATGGATCCAAAAATTAAAAGAAAGGGGCATGCCGAAATATATAAGCATCAAACTAAAGTATATCTTATTAATAATTAGAGAGCAAACTCACATTGGCAGTATCATCAGCGTTAGGGGGTTTCTGGTTTCTGCTCCTCAACTTGTAATTTGATGACACAACCTCTTCTCCTAGGGATTCCTTGGCCTTCTTCTTCTTATTCTTATTCTCCTCCTTCTTAGTATGCTGCATACCCATCGCTTGATTCTTAGCTCCCTCCCTTACGATCTCTGTTTCTTGATTTTTCACCTTTTCATTAGTTTCCAAACCAACCTTGGCTTTCTTCTTCTTCTTTTTAGTAGGCTGCATACCCATATTGTCTTCGTCAAGGGCCTCTAATTCATTTGTCTTGTTATCAGTTTGATATCCCCTCTTCTTCTTCTGGTTCCTCTGTTTGTTGTAGTTGAGATTCATGAGAAAATGGTACTCACAGTAACTATTTTCATGGATTCTCCAGTGGTTGCATTGCCAGCTACCGCCGTTCTTTCGTTGGCAACGCAGGTCGTCGTTCGCTGTGACGAATATTACTTTATCGCTTTGCCATAGCGAATCTTCTCCCACTTCGTCTCCTTCTTTCACCATTGATTTTCCAGTTCTCTCTCTCTCTCTTTTGCAATGTTTGTTATTTGAAATAAAACCCTAGAAAGAAAGTACTCAAAACTCTCTATTTCGAACACACTGGGCATTTAACTGCTCTTTTATTTTTATTTTTAATTTTTTATTCTTTCTTTTGCTTAGTGAAGCCTTGCAATTGTATTGAAAATTGAACTTTGGAAGGTGGACGGCTATTAATTAATCAAATATTTATGTTTCATTTATTATTTTTTTTAAGATTTCAGACTTAATTTCTATTGGACCTTTCTCTCTCTGTCTCTCATCTCTAGTTGGCTTTTCCTCTCCTCCCTTATAAATCAACACTTCTTTCTTGATATTTTTTAGGTTTTGGCTTTCTTTTGTTTTTGATGGTTTTGTGTTTGGCTACAGAAGTTGACAAACCCAATGTGGAATACAGAAAAAGTTTCTGCCCAAACCCATCTCCCTCAATTTTATTCCCACGGGAGGTCAACAATTTTGTTTTATTCAAGTTGGATTTTGAGGAATTTATGTTAATTAATGAATTATGAAGCTTCCTAGTGATTAAATCCAGCTAGCTACCAACTAAGTTTCATGAGGATTAACTTCTTTTGTTATTAGATTTAAAAATTAATTTTTTGGATATAACATCGGTTGGGAAAACAAAGAAAAAGAATATCTCATCAAACAAATATTTAGAAAAATAATTCATTGAAAATTTTGTTGATGCATGTCATGGAAGAGTAGATTAAATTGCTTTCATTTTTTTTGCTTAGACTAAAATTTCATATTATCAGTGTTGAAAATCTGGGTGGGGTTGAGCACCCGCTCAAGATTAATTTGGACTCAAGGTTTTGGAGATAGTGGTTTAAATTCTCTTTAACCTCCAATAACTCTCTAACTCTAATAAAAGGTAAAAGAAAATTGTGGTGTGTGATCTGAAAAATGAAGAAAACAATCGGAATGCACATGTTCGGATGTAGGACATAATAATTAGTATTTTATTTTGTTTTGTTTTCCTTATTAGGATTAACTTTAATTTCTCTAAAACTATTTTCTTTATTAGGATTAGATTTCCTTTCTCAACAATGATTATGCTTACTTTTCTACTACGACTCTATGTTTACTTTTTTACTACGACTCTATGTTTACTTTTCTACTAGGACTAGATTTACTTCTTTTAAAAGGAATAGGATTTTCCTATCACTATAAATATGTGATCCCATTATTATATTTTTCAGAACTTTGATTAATAGAATTATTAAGAGAATTTTCTCTCAAAACTTTGCAAAGTGTTATCTTTGCAACCTGTGGGTTGGTGTTCTATCTTTGGGTAAGAAACACTATTTTCTTCTTCATTCTAGGGTGTGCTCAAAAGAAAATGGTTGAAGACGTTGTTCTTCTTTCCTCTTTGGTGCGCTAACATTAAACTCAAGTCTTCTGCTACGTCAGTTGGTATTAGAGCAGGTTTTATCCTGATAATGGCCCACCAACATAACAGGGACAACCAGCGTAACGACGACATTCATGACAGGGAGGCTCTTTCGAGAGTCGAGTTCCAAAATCTCAAATAGTCTGTTCAACGGTTGCAAGAGACTTTGGAGCAGATGCAGCTTGGGTTCAATCAACATCACCGGGATTATGATGCTCGGGATAACGATGGAATCCGAGTAAGGCCAGCCCACCGCTTTCAGCCTAGACCGCAAGGCAATCCAGTCCATGACGAAAACAGTGATGATGAAGATTACGCTGATGGAGTCTTCAGTATCAGAGCCAGAGATAGCATAGGGTATGGAGGTCATGGGCACAGAGGCGCTAGTTATATGGGTAACACCTATGGTGGTGGCTATGGGGATGCTTATGAAAAGCACTCTAGATGTCAGGATTATGGTAGGGATGATTCCAGGGAATATTAGATGAAGATAGACTTGCCTTCATTCAATTGACATCTTCACAGTGAAGATTTCTTAGATTGGGTAACGGAGGTAGAGAGGTTCTTCGAATACATGAGTATTCCTGAGGAACTAAAGGCCAAGTTGGTGGCGTATAAGTTGGTGGCCAAGTCTTGAGCTCTAAATCTCTAGAGGGTGATCTATTTATCAAGTATGCAGCTGTAGCCACATATTCTCCCCAAAAATATTTTGGTAACCCGGATCCTATTAACATGTACCTAACCTTCTCCATAAGGGTTCTATTCATTCTTTCAGCAACTCAATTTTGTTGTGGTGTTTTTACAACCGTCCTATGCCTTAGAATGCCATTTAATTCAAAAAATTTATCAAAATCATTATTGCAAAATTCTAAGCCATTATCGGTTCGTAAAGCTTTAACTACCCTACCCGTTTGAGTTTCCAGCAACTTCTTCCACACAATAAATTTATTCAAGGCATCAGATTTATTCCTAAGCAAATAAACCCACACTATTCTTGAATAATCATCAATTAAAGACAGAAAGTAAAATTTATTTCCCTGTGTTGGTCTCCTAGCTAGTTAGGTCCGAATGAATGTAGTCAAGGATCCCTTTAGACTTGTGCACTCTGGTGTTGAAGCTGACCCGGTGTTGCTTCCCAAGAATGCAACTCTCACAGAAATCCAGTTTTTCTACTTTGTCACCACCAAGTAGACCTTCCTTGCTAAGCACTTGCAGACCCTTTTCGCTCATGTGACCCAAGTAAGTGTGCCAAAAGGTTGCCTTGTCCATCTCAGCCATCAAGCTTGCTGCTTGATCATTGATTTCTGTCTCTCCGATCATCTCATAGAGTCCATTGTTTCTTGCTGCCTTGATCACTACCAAATATCCCTTGGCCACCTTGATATTTCCTCCCTCTACTTTGCATGTATACCTCATAGAATCCAGCTGCCCTAATGAGATCAAATTCCTCTTCAAATCTAGAAGATATCTTACATTTCACAGCAGCCTTGTGACTCCATCAAAAATTTTCAATTGAATGTCACCAATCCCTCTCACTTGGCAAGAATTGTCATTCCCCAAGAAGACCCTTGCATCATTGATCTCCTTGAAATTCTTGAACCATTCTTTGTGAGGGCACATATAATAAGTGCACCCGGAGTCAAGAATCCACTTTCCACTGCCTTGTCTCCTACTCACATTTGAGCATACAACAATAACATCATCTTGCTGTTCTCCCTAGGCAACTGAAGCCTCTCCATTGTTGGTGTGGCTTCTCCTCTCATCCCACATCCTCTTCTTGCAATCTTTCTTAAAATGGCCTTCCTTATTGCAGTAGAAACATCTCATTCCTCCTCTATATCTTGTCTTGGAGTGAGATCTCCCATGGTTCTGCCTTCTACCTCTTGATTTTTCCCGGTAGTTACCATGGTTGCTACTGCCATTCCGACTTGCTGGCCTTCCTCTTACGAACAACCCATCACCACTTGATGTCTCCTTCATCTTGGCCTTAAAATCATGTGCCCTTATGGCATTGATCACAATCTTCTTTGTCAAAGTATCCCTTCTATACTCAATGGCATTAATCAAGTTATCAAAGCAACCAGGAAGAGAATTTAACAAAATGACAGCCAATTGTTCATCTAGAAAAATAATGCTACAGCTATTCAAATCTTATACTAGCTTATTAAAGACATCAAGATTATCTTGTAACTCTTTACTAAGGTCCATTTTAAAAGGAAATATTCTTTTAAGAAAATAAATCTTGTTAGGAAGAGTTTTGGTAAGAAACAACTCATCTAGTTTCTTCCATATGACAGCTGGATCCTCCGAATCTTCGCACTCTCTTGTGACACTATCCGACATGTGTAAGAAAATGGTGCTGCAAGCCATCTTCTTCATCTCGGTCCGCTGGTCCTCCGTGACACTTGCTGGAAAAGCATCATCTTCTCCAATAGCCAAGTCCACTTTCTGTTGCATTAGAACAACCTTGATCTTTCGCTTCCAAAGGGCAAAGTCTCCCTTTCCATCAAACTTATCAACACAGAAATTTGAAGCCATCTTTTGCAGACAAGATCCCAGATTTATGCACTATCCGCAAATGCTTTCTTCAACCTCAAGAACACAGATCGAAGATGGATCTTAACACCATTCTTGAATCAACCTTCAAAAACACGTTCAGATCTTGATTTTTACACCGTTCTTGAATCACCTAAGAGTTGATCTTTGATTCTTGGAGTCTTGGCTCCGTCACCTTCTACTTCTTGCTCCGATAACCAACTATGCTTGCTCTGATACCACTGTTGGAAATCACCTTGACAAGATGCCCAAGTAGTGATCTTCTAAACACCTAAGTCTAGAATGACTTGTAAAAATAATTTCAGCAATCGAACACAAGAACAGAAAATCAAAGAAAGAAAGAAGACAAGCAATTTGTTATCGAGGTTTGGCAATGTGCCTACGTCCCCGTGAGTTCCTCCAAACTCTCTGCACTATCACAAATGGTTCTTACAAGTTACATTAATCCCCTTTAAGAAACCAAGTTCTTGAAGACACCAAGAAGAGAAGAAAGGAGATTACAATGCTCTCTCTCTATACTACTCTCTCTTGTTTTACAACCAGCCTCACTACAAGAGTCCCTCTTGTGTTTATGTCTCTCACACAATTCTCTCTTGTATTTACAATTGATCTCACAATGTCACAACTTTCTCTTGTTCTATATATGTATTCTATATGTGTAGAATGAGGCTAAGGAACCTTTTTTATAGCCATTCACTTCTTGGACATTCTTGTGAATCAATCTCCACCCTTTGATTATGATCCCCTTTATTCTTAGCCCTTCATCACTTTTCAAGTGGTGCTGTGCATTTTGGTAATGCACACACACACTTTGGAGAGCCTTTAAGCCTGTTGCCTATGGGTGCAGCAGTGTGCCTGGCGGTGCGACGCTGAGGCAGAGTGTGCTTGTGTGCACGCTGGGTGGTGCGCCGCGGATGGCTGAGCGGTGCAGCGCTGGTTCTGTCCCAGCAGCACCCTTGCTGGTCGGTGCGCCACTGGTGCGGTCCTGGAGCTTACCTTCTGGATAGCTCGACGCTGGAGAGGGGGCGGTGCACCGCTGGTGCACACTGATGCTGCCCAGCAGTGCACACACTCCATCAACTTGTGTGCAGAAGTGCACACACCAGTGTGCCTAGCCTTCCCTTGCTCCAAATTGATGCACACACATGTGTGCAGCCTTCTAACTTGGTGAACTTTAATCCTCCATCCTTGGTTTAGATTTTAACCATCTTTAAACCATGGTTGGACCATTGTAAACCTTAGATAAATACTAACAGATATCATACATTCAACGATTCACTTTCTCCCTTAATCATAAATTAGGGAAGTTGAACCGAGTAGTTAATGCATTGAGCCATCGAGCTACACTATTGGTTAGTTTACAAGCTGCAGTAACAAGATTCAAGTACCTAAATGAGTTATATAAAACATATAAGGATTTTAGAGAGCACTGAGGTCATTGCAAATCTAGGACACCTATACCCGAGATGCATATCCATGAGGGATATCTCTTCCAAGGAAATCAGCTTTGCATTCTGAGAAGTCCTCGTCAGGAGCAAGTCATCCGAGCTGCATGATGAAGGTTTAGGTGGACATCTCGAGAGAGACAAGACCATTGCATTGGTGGAGGATCAGTATTATTAGACGCAATAGAATAATGACGTTGGGAACGTCGTGGGAAGATGCCAAGTATGTCAAGTAGCTAAGGGGAAAATGCAAAACACTGGATTTTACATGCCTTTATTGATACCCGAGGCACCATGGGATGATGTGTCCATGGATTTTGTGTTGGGATTTCCAAGAACCAAACGAGGAGCAGACTCTATAATGGTGGTACTAGATAAGTTTTCCAAGATGGCTCATTTTATTTCTTGCAGGAAAACTTCTGATGCTATCCAGGTAGCCAACCTATTCTTTCGAGAAGTGGTAAGATTGTATGGGGTGTCAAAGTCGATTACTTTTGACTAAGACACCAAGTTTTTATCCCACTTTTGGAGAACTTTATGGAGGAGGTTTGACACAACCTTAAATTTCAGCAGCACTAGCCATCGGCAGACGGACAGAC
This sequence comes from Bretschneidera sinensis, assembly GCA_023935145.1. NCBI lineage: Eukaryota > Viridiplantae > Streptophyta > Magnoliopsida > Brassicales > Akaniaceae > Bretschneidera > Bretschneidera sinensis. The sequence goes on from CM043704.1 coordinate 9,993,061, forward strand.
AAACTGAGGTTGTGAACTATACATTAGGTAACTTACTTCATTGTATTATAGAAGATAAGCCGTAGTAGTGGGACCTAGCTCTAGCTCAGGCCAAGTTTGTCTATAATAATATGGTGAATAGGTCTACTAGAAAGACACCATTCCAGGTCGTGTATGGAAAAACTCTGAAGCTTGCTGTAGACTTAGAAAATCTGCCCAAGTTACCTAAGGCCAGTATAACAGCCAAGCACTTAGCCGAGTGGGTGAAGATAACTCATGAAGAGGTTTTTCAGCATCTCGAGGATACTTATCCTAAGTATAAGGAGAAGACAGATAAGGGTCGGAGATCAAAGGTTTTCTGAGAGAGAGATCTTGTGATGGTGTATCTACGGAAAGGGCGATTGTCGACTGGAACATCAGGAAAACTACGAAACAAGAAGTTTGTACCTTCTTGTGATGGTGTATCCATTTAAAATTTTGTTGATGCATGTCATGGAAAAGTCGATTAAATTGCTTTCATTTTTTTGCTTATACTAAAATTTCATATTATTAGTGTTGAAAATCCGGGTCGGGATTGAGCACCCGCTCAAGATTAATTTGGACTCAAGGTTTTGGAGATAGTGGTTTAAATTCTCATTAACCTCTAATAACTATCTAACTCTAATAAAAGGTAGAAGAAAATTGTGGTATATGATCTGAAAAAATGAAGAAAACAATCAGAATGCACATGTTCTGATGTAGAACATAATAATTAGTATTTTATTTTATCTTCCTTTCCTTAGTAGGATTAACTTTAATTTCTCTAAAACTATTTTCTTTATTAGGATTAGGTTTCCTTTCTCAAGAAGGATTATGTTTACTTTTTTTACGATGACTATATGTTTACTTTTCTACTAGGACTAGATTTACTTCTTTTACAAGGAATATGATTTTCCTATCATTATAAATAGGTGATCCCATTATTGTATTTTTCTTAACTTTGATCAATAGAATTATTAAGAGAATTTTCTCTCAAAACTCTGCGAAATGTTATCTTTACAACCTGCGGGTTGGTGTTCTATCTTTGGGTAAGAAACATCGTTTTCTTCTTCATTCTACGGTGCACAAAGAAGAAAAGGGTTGAAGATGCTGTTCTTCTTTCCTCCTTCCTCTCTAGTTTACAATATATATGGGAATTATGAGTATGCCTCAAACCTTCTCTAGGACCCCCTTTATAAAGATGATAATTTCCTAATACTAATAGGAAAAGAATAATAACATCATAGTAGACTAATACTACTTCTACTTGTATAAGGAACAATCTAATAGGAAATTAGTACCATTAATTTCTGTTAGAACAAACAACTACAAAATAGGAAACAACTTTTCCCATGCCAACTAGAAGTTTTCCTTATGGGGAATTGAGTCAAATTCCTAACACATACCAGACTTAGTCCCACGTTTTCTTTTTACCAATCTAGAAAAATAAGTATTCTATTACTACTACTATATAGGATGAAATTGCTTATGTTACCTTCATCCCATCACTTTCTTTTCTCTTCTTTCGTTCTTCAAGAACTAGAGGTTTCTTGAAGAGGTGTTGCTGTAACTTGTAAGAACTCATTGATTTAGTGCAGAGGGCTCGGAGGAGCTCATGGAGATATAGGCACATTGCCAAACCTAGATAACAATTGTTTGTGTTCTTTCTTTGATTGGTTTGATTCCTATTTTGTTTCGGTGTTATTACAAGTCATTCAAGACTTGGGTGTTTGGAAGATCACCACCTGGGCATCAAGGGTGATTCCTAACACCCAACAAGCTTCAAACTCTTATTTAAAAATCAAATACCCACAAACTCAGACACACCTTCAGGTCTGAGACCAAATGGCCAAGTAAATCTTGGTCTCAACACTCCTTGTCTCGGCCACCTCATGTTCGAGACCAAACAATCGAGACACACCTTGTCTTAGCCACTCCTCGTCTCACCTCATCATGATCCTTTAATGTCCGAGACTAAAGGACCGAGACACTCATTGTCTTGGCCACTCCTCATCCCACCTCATCATGACCACTCCAATCAATCACACTTTCCCAAGGTATTGAAGGTACTAGCAACGGTTCAAGTAGCCTGACTAATTTTTGCCTTTCCACCTTATCTTGTTAGCAAGTAAGATAATTTTTTTTGTGTAGCACATCACAGCTTCCTTCATTTAGAGCCAATTATAGCTCTATTTCAACCATATAAGTTCTTTGCTAGCTCGGATGGCCTGCCCAAAAAGTGTCATGACATTCGCGCAGTAGAAGTTTCTCAAGTCTCCAGTCTTTGGAATGAATAACCATCGACCTTTAGTCCATAATGATCCATATTCAACCTAAAATTGCCGAGTCTTCCCTTCAGAAGATAGTTTCATGATGACTTGGGCTTGTACATCTTTTTCTAAACATTCTCTAATATGTTATCATAGCGGTGTAGTAACTGTACTCGCTGATAGAGGGGAAAGCATGGTGAGACCCGATTTATACTCAAAGTGTAAATCAAACTCAACTAAGTATTCCTACTAATGTGATTGTTTTACCTAGAGCTTTGGTTGAGTGAAATAATGACTAATAGCTATGTTATCAATTTTCACCACAAAATTTTCCCCCAACAGATAGTGTCTCCACACCCAGAGATAATGGACAACCACTAACAACTATTTCTCTTAAGCCATATACCTTCTTTCACCTTCGCTTAACTTGTGACTATCATATGCAGTAGGGTGGCTTTCTTGAAGCAATATGCATCCTAAGGCAGCATCTGTTTGGACTTCAAAGGGCTTTGTGACATTGAGGAGGGCCAAGACTAGATTTTTCATCATGGCATGCTTCAGATCTTCAAAAGCTTCATGGAATTGGACTGACCAAACCCATTTATATCTTTTCTTCAAGAGTTCTATCAAAGGAGTAGCTCTCCTAGAGTATCCTTCAATAAAACATCGGTAGTAATTTCCTAGTCTAAGGAAGGACCGTAGCTCACTCACATTACTCAAGTTTTTCCACTCTTGAATCATATTTACTTTCTCCATGCCCATCCGAATGTGACCCTGGTTGTTGACCCTTATTTGATTTTTATTATGACAAAGCACTATTTAAACTATGCTAACAATTTTGTCTAAGTGTTTAAGCTGCAAAAATATTATGTTCAAAGAGAAGATGAAATATACGTACCAAGAAGATACGTATACACCTCAAAAGCAATCTAAGGACCAAGACTAGATGCTCCTAAGCTAGCTACTTAAAATGTATTTTTTTTCCTTTCAATTACCTACCTTAATTATGGCTTACTTTGATTTCAAAATGTTTTGAAAAAAATAATTGAAATTATTTTTTAAGTGGACAAATGGTTTCAAAACACAAAAATTGGGTTTTGGGTCAACCTGGTCGATTGGGTCATTGAACCAGTAGACTAGTTAAAGTGTTAAAATGTATTTGCCTTTGACCCAGTCGACTGGATGACTTCCCATTGCCCATAATTCAAATTTTAACTTGACCTAGTCAACTTGAACTTGGACCCAGTTGATTGGAAATTCGAAAAAAATGATCGTTGAAGACGCAGGACAAGAGCATTTAATGATCCAAACCACCCCAACTTGTGTCTAGCGACTATATGAAGCCAAGACCATAAAAGCCACTCATTAATGAGCATTTCTAACTATCAAGAACACTTAATTTGTCCTATAGCTCATTAAAACTCTTAAAAGCTTTCAAAAATTCCTTGTGAGCCATTCTTTAAGCTTTGTTCTTGAAAGAGAGATAATCTTCATCTTTTAAAGAACTTATTTCCATCTCTCTTATATTCCTTTAACATTAAAATTTCAATCATTGTAAAGAGAAAGAATTAGTGTAACTCTTAGAGTGTTTAGGTGTTAAACACTTCCTAGTATACTTCCTTTGGAAGAGACCTTTGTACCAGTTTAAGCAACACCCGTGAAGTTGCTTGCTTAGTGGAATCCTTTAAGGAGTCTTCTTGGAGATAGTGGATGTAGAGTCAGAGAAATCCGATATTGCCGAACCACTATATATAGTGTTTGCATATTCCCTTTCTTATGTCTTTACTTTCAGCACTATATTAATTGTTACTCTTGTTTGTGCTTAAAAAGCATTTAAATCATGGTTATTCCACAAAAAGGTTTTAAAACCCCAATTCACCCCTATTGGGTTTGGACCTTAGTCTACACTGGTCAATTATATGGCCTAGAAACTTCATACAAGTTTGCCCAAATGCACATTTTTCCTTCTTTACAAAAAGCTGGTTCTCCTGCAATTTCTCAAATACCAATTGCAGATATTTTGCATGCTCTTCGAGTGATGAATTGTACACCAAAATTTTGTTAAGGTAGACCAACATAAACTTTTCAAAATACTCATGGAAGGCTTGATTCATCAAGGTACAAAAGGTGGTAGTAGTATTGGTCAACCAAAAAGGCATGACAGGGAATTCAAAAGCTCCATAGCAAGTGAGAAACGTCGTCTTTGGCTCATCCCCTTTAGCAATTCGAACTTGGTAGTACTTTGATCTCAAATTGAGCTTAGAGAAGTATTTAGCATAACTCAATTGGTCAAACATATTAGTAATAAGGGTTATGGGTAGCATTGGGCACCATGGCTTTGTTTAGATCTCGATAGTCAATGTACATCCGTAAACTGCCATCTTGTTTTTTTTGGAACAACACTAGGGCTACGAAAGATGACTTTGATGATCTAATGAAAGTAGAATCTAGAAAATCATTCAATTGTTTTCGCAACTCCACTAACTCTGGAGGAGGCAAGCAGTAAGGTATGCGGGAAGGTGCCTTAGTTTCAGGTAGAAGTTCGATAACGTGATCTACACTCCTCCGTGGGGGAAGGACCTTTGATAATTCACTGGGCATAACATCTTGGTAGGTCTTCAACACTATTTGAACTGAAGTTAGAACCATACTTGTACCCGTTTTTTCTATTATCAATGACACTACTAAAAAAATGGGCTCATGTCTCTTCACCGCGTTCTTGAATTAGAGGGTCAATAGTAGCTTCTTATCATTAGTAGGTTGAGTAATGGCAGAGATAGCACAAGGTTGCTCTCCCATTATCAACAGACAACTAGATTCTGAGATTGGTATGACTTTGACCTTTAAATAAAACTCCAACCCCAACACAACATCAAAGTCATCCTTAGTCATGGCTGTGAAGTTGACTAGCCCTTTCCACAGATTCATTTCAACAACCAACCACTTTGTCATGCCCAACGTTGATTGAGCCTCAGAGTTTATGGCTTTTAACTGACCAAAGTCACGATCAAGCTTCAAATGCAGTATTTGGGCTTCCAAGGCAAAGACAAAGTTATGGGAGGCTCCTGTATCCACTAAGGCCCTTGTAGCTTTCCGATTCATTTGTAAGTCCATATAAATAAGTCCTCTCGGGGGTGCTTTCTTATTCTCAACGATTCATCTATTGAAGGCATTCAAAAATTGAAGGGCTCCCATCCTTGTTGGTTGATTTTCCTCTTGACTCTTATGTTCTTGACGAGACTCAGAGGCTATCACTTATAAGGCACTCAAAGCTACTTTATGCGAAAAATTTACCACTCCGTGAGGGCCTTCACATAGGAAACAAGCAAGCAGTTTTCACTTACCCACTTCTAAGTTGGATACTCTTGATGAAGATCATTCTTTGGAACTGAAGAAAAGTCTCTTGTCTCATCCTTTATTCACGGGCCTATTCATCTTAGCCAACTTTACTCTACTTCAAGCTGGAGTTGAGGAGTCATTCTTCCTCTTGAGAGTGTTCTTCGAGTAGCCATTTAACCTTTCTACTACTGCCATGGCTGTGGCCAAATCTTGAAACTTTTGCCTTTGAAGCTCAGATTTGACCCAACTTTTGAGCCCTTCAAGGAAATAAAATATCTTGTTCTTCTTTGACATGTCTTTAATGTCAAGCATTAGTCCCGAGAATTCCTTCACATAGTCTCACACATTACCTAACTGACTTAACTCTCGAAGCTTTCATCGAGCTAGGTATTCCATATTTTCAAGAAAAAACCGATTTCTTAATTCTCGCTTCAAGACCTCCCAGGTGTCGATGGTGCACCTATGGTTTTGGATGTCGTCGTATTTTCCTCGTCACTATAGTTTGGAATAACCTGATAAAAACATCACCGCCATTGACACTTTTTCCTCTTCAGAGTCTACTCAAATAGGTCGGAAGTATTTCTCAATGTTGAAAAGAAAATTTTCCAGTGGCTTTACATCACAAACACCTTCATATCAGTAAGGCTCAAGGACCTTCAACTTTCTTCTGTCAAGGGTTCTAGTCCCGTTGTTGCCTACTACTTTCATTAACATATTGACTTTGTTGTTCAGCTCCACAATCTCATTACAGAGGGTGTCCACAGTCTCTTTCACATCATCAGCGAGCACACTCACTAATTCAGAATGTTTCCTATGTAAAGTCTCAAGCTTTGTTGACCTTACATCATGGGATCTCAAATTCAACACTAGCACCTCAAGCGCGAGCATCTTTGCTTCCAACTTTTCCAACCACTGGGAGTCCTTTATACCACAAGTAACCACTATGGTTGCACTAATCCAAAATATTGAGCCATGCTTTGATTCCAACTTTCACGGTCCCTCGAATGCATAGACCTATGCAGCATTTGACTTGGTCTCTACCAAGGTCATTCAGATGCTTATAAGCTTGCATATTCTACAAGTAAAGAGGAACATATTAGCCACACAAAAATATTGCATAATAAGATAATGATCAAGCAACACTAATTATGGGCAAGGGTTAACAGGCATATATCAAGCGACAATCAATCTGCTTAGGGTGTGAACCAAATTTAAATAGCAAACACAACACATTGGCATACCCTAGTGATGAGGACACAACTAACAAATGGAATCTTCCTATTCAAGTTCCAATTGGACCAGTTACAAATGCTCGAGCTAAAAGGTTCAAGGAAACTCTCAATAGGCTGATTCAACACATTTGGGCTAAGAACCATCTTTGGGGGCCCAAGGATGATGCTATACATGATCCACAAAGATGATTCAAGCTTTGGAATAATCCAGCAACTCAAGATGGTGAATTAAAATCTTAGTTTTCCAAAATTGGAGACTTACTCGTTTTGGTTGGCTCATCAAGGAAAAATGGTAGGCTGCAATTTTACTTATTACATTTTTTTTAATTGTTTCCTTATAAATTTAATTACTGAATTATAAGACTTGCATGCAAAGTTAGGTACTTTCCTTATTTGGATTTTGGGTTACCAGAATTCTATTTAGGTTTATTTCCTATTTCGTAGTTTCCTATTCCTACCAGAATTCTACTTAGGTTTATTTCCTATTTCTTAGTTTTTCTTTTTCTAATTGGTGACGAATTCTCATGTATTTAAATAGCCATTGGCTTTTTGGAATAAGACAATTCAGATTTGATTCATACTTAGTAAGAGAAAATTCTCTTTGGTTCTTTTCGAACTTCTGAACTTATCAGAGTTACCGTGGCGTTCATCTTCGACTTATCAATCAATCCTTCCATAATTGATTGTGGCATCTTCATTATACCAAGGTTTTTGCTTCAACATAGGCAATGGGTCGCGGTTTCAGTCTTCATTATACCAAGGTTCTTGCTTCAATAAAAGCAACGGGTCGCGGTCCTACATAAATCTGCTTCTAGACAATCTTGGAAGTCTTCTTGATCCATCAATTTCTTAGTTCTTGACGTGGATCATATCAGTTGGTATCAGAGCCTTCTAGTTGCAGGCTTTCTTATCTTTTGTTTTTATTCATAAAAAACGTGAAAAAAAAAACGAAATTAAAAAAAAAACGTGAAAAAATGTGTGTGATATTTAGATTCAATCATTTCAATTCTTGTTTCAATTTCTCATCTTTGTTTCCTTGTATTCTAGCCTTTAAATTTGAATTTCTTTGTGAGTTATTGGTGAATTGTTACTGGAAATTTTGATACTTTTTTGGTTAGTTTGATAAGAACCTATAGAGGATTATTACGAGTGGAAAAAGACAAGAGTGGTGAGCACATAAGAGGGTAAAAGCCAATCTGATTTTTGTGTAAAAACACGAGTGAAATTGAGTGACTCATTCTTTGAGTTAAACACGTGAGGGAGTGTGTGAGGTCCTTTTGTACTTTTTTTTTCTCTAGCTTTGTTTTTGCAGCAAACATGTAAGACAACAAGAACAAAAATAATTTCGGAGATACATCGGGAGAGGGTGATCCGAAGTTGCCCATGGAGGCTTTAATGGGTGAGATGAGGAGAGTATTAAGAATGGAGATAGAATACTTTCATGAGCGGATAGATTGGGTAGAGATTGCACATATGGGGCAGCAACAAAATGCTCCTAATATGCGTAGGAGGGAGAGAGCTCAACCTAGGGGAGAGAGAGTTGAAGATGAGGGATACACTGCCCAAGGAGAATTGTTGGTTGCAAGGAGAGCTCTAAGTGTGCAAATCAAAAAAGATGACGAAGTACAGCGAGAAAACATCTTTCATACTAGATGCCATGTGCAAAACAAGGTATGTAGTGAGATTATTTATGGAGGTAGTTATACTAACGTTGCTAGCACTACAATGGTTGAGAAATTAGGGCTGCCAACAATTAAACATCCTCGTCCTTACAAGTTGCAATGGCTCAATGATAGTGGTAAAGTGAGGGTGAACAAACAAGTTTTAGTTTCCTTCTGTATTGGAAAATATGAAGATGAAGTTTTGTATGATATAGTACCGATGCAAGCTGGACACGTGTTACTAGGCCGGCTATGGCAATTTGATCAGTGTGTTAAGCATGATGGCTTCACCAACAAATATTCGTTTGTAAGAAATCAAAGAACAATCACTCTAGTTCCTTTGACACCAAAGCAGGTTTATGAAGATCAAGCAAGGTTACAAAAAGAGAGTGAGAAAAACAGAACGAATGAAAATCAGAAAGAGAAAATGAGAGATGCCAGAAAAATTGAGAGAGAAAATAAGAGAGTTGATTCGGCTATTGAGAGAAAAACAAATTTCTATGCAAGAACGAGTGAAATAAAAAAAGCGATGATTTTAAATCAGCCAATGATTGTACTTTTGTACAAAGAGGCATTAAACACTAACCAATTTGACTTATCTTTGCCTAGTTCTACTATTTCTCTTTTACAAGAGTTTGATGATATCTTTCCCAAGGAAATTCCACATGGTTTATCTTCTATTCGAGAAATTGAACATCAAATTGATGACGTACCCAGTGCTACAATTCCAAACCGACCAGCCTATCGAAGCAATCCCAAGGAGACAAAGGAGCTACAAAGGCAGGTTAGTGAATTGATGGAAACGGGGTACGTAAGAGAAAGTATGAGTCCGTGCGCTGTTCCGATGATTTTGGTTCCTAAAAAGGATGGGATATGGAGAATGTGCGTTGATTGCCGAGTAGTCAACAATATCATGGTAAAGTAATGACATCCTATTCCTCACTTAGATGATATGCTAGATGAACTGCATGGTGCTTGTATATTTTCTAAAATTGATTTAAAAGGTGGATATCATCAAATAAGAATGAAAGAGGGTGATGAATGGAAAATTGCTTTTAAAACGAAATATGGTTTATATGAGTGGTTAGTTATGCCATTTGAACTAACAAATGCACCAAGTACCTTCATGAGATTAATGAACCATGTTTTGCGAGCTTTTATAGGCAGATTCATTGTTGTTTATTTTAATGATATTCTCATTTATAGCACAAACTTAGATGATCATATTGTGCATTTAAAATCAGTTTTGGATGTGCTTAGAAAAGAGAAATTGTTTGCTAACTTGATGAAGTGCACTTTTTGCACCGATAAGCTTGTGCTTCTTGGTGTTGTTGTGAATGCACAAGGAATACAGGTTGATGAAGAGAAGATCCGTGTGATTAAAGAATGGCCAAGTCCCACGAGTGTAGGTCAAGTTCGTAGTTTTCATGGACTTACTAGTTTTTACAGGAGGTTCGTGAAAGATTTTAGCAGTATTGTCGCACCACTTACGAAAGTCATCAAGAAGAACGTTGGATTCAAATGGGGAGACGAGCAAGAGAAGGCGTTCCAATTGATCAAAGGTCGCCAACAGCTGATTTTTTAAGCCGGATATTGGGTTTGGTTACACATGAGGAAAGAAAGATTTCCAGCACAAAGGTGTTCAAAGTTACTTCCTAAAGGAGATGGGCCTTTTTCTGTCCTTGAGTGCATCAATGACAAGGCATACAAATTAGGTTTGCCAGGTGAGTAGAATGTTAGTACCACTTTCAATGTTTCTGATTTAAGACATTTTAATGTAGGTGATGATTTGAGGACAAATCATTTTCAAGAGGAGAGGAATGATGAGGACACGGCTAACAAATGACATATTCCTATTCAAGTTCCAATTGGACCAGTTACAAGGACTAGAGCTAAAAGGTTCAAGGAAACTTTAAATGAGCTGATTCAACACATTTAAGCTAAGAACCATCTTTGGGGCCCAAGGATGATGCTATACGTGATCCACAAATATGAGTTTCCATAATTCAAGCTTTGGAATAATCCAGCAACTCAAGATAGTGAATTAAAATCTTAGTTTCCCAAAATTGGAGACTTACTCGTTTTGGTTGGCTCATCAAGGAAAAATGACAGGCTGCAATTTTACTTATTACCTTTTTTTAATTGTTTCTTTACTAATTTAATTACTGAATTATAAAGCTTTCCTGCGAAGTTAGATACTTTCCTTTTTTGGATTTTGGGTTACCAGAATTCTATTTAGGTTTGTTTCCTATTTCTTAGTTTTCCTTTTTTCTAATTAGTTACGAATTCTCATGTATTTAAATAGCCATTGGATTTTTGAAATAAGACAATTCAGATTTGATTCATACTTAGTGAGAGAAAATTCTCTTTGGTTCTTTTAGAACTTCTGAACTTATCGGAGTTTCCGTGGCGTTCATCTTCGACTTATCAATCAATCCTTCCATAATTGATTGTGGTGTCTTCATTATACCAAGGTTTTTGCTTCAACATAAGCAACAGGTCATGGTCTCAGTCTTCATTATACCAAGGTTCTTGCTTAAATAAAAGCAACGGGTCGCGGTCTTACACAAATATGCTTCTAGATGATCTTGAAAGTCTTCTTGATCCATTAATTTCTTAGTTCTTGACGTGGATCATATCAGTTGATTCATACTTAGTGAGAGAAAATTCTCTTTGGTTCTTTTAGAACTTCTGAACTTATCAGAGTTTCCGTGGCGTTCATCTTTGACTTATTAATCAATCCTTCCATAATTGATTGTGGCATCCTCATTATACCAAGGTTCTTGCTTCAATATAGGCAACAGATCGCAGTCTCAGTCTTCATTATACCAAGGTTCTTGCTTCAATAAAAGCAACGGGTCGCGGTCTTACATAAATCTGCTTCTAGACGATCTTGGAAGTCTTCTTGATCCATCAATTTCTTAGTTCTTGACGTGGATCATATCACTCGGAACACATGCCTCAATAACAAGTATATAAAGGTTTCAATGGGCAATAACACAATTAACTCAAGGTGTATGAAGGAAAAAGAGTTTCATTGATTTTGGCACATTATAAGCACGTTGTTGGGGCAAGGGGACACCACCAAGCAACAAGTAAGGCAACATACTAGCCACAATCAGTGGGTATCGAGCCCAGCTTACCTAAAGAGTCTTAAGTCATTTAGGGCTCTAGAACAAGGAAACATCACTTATGCTTGAGCCATCATAATTCCAAAATACAAAATAAAAAGAAAATAAAGAATTATAAAGTTACCACTAGGTAAAAACAATACAAAAGGCACGGTGCATGCAACCATGGGCATGGTACAAGGTCCTAAACAAGCATAAATTGTGACACCATGTGCACACTACCTACTATGCATACACTGCTGAGTGCACACTACCGTACGCACACTGACGTGCACACACTGCCTATTGCGCGCACACTGCCTATTGTATGCATAATGCCTGCCGTGCAAACATTGGCTACTACACACACACTACCTACTATGCACACACTATTGAGCGCAAACTATCTTGCACACCCTGATTGTTGCATGCATACTGCTTGTCATGCACACCAGTGCTGAGATGCACACCACTCAAAGCCTCAGCCACCGCATATCGAGCATGGCATATCAAGCCTTAGCTATTTCATGCCAAGCACTCGAAGCCTCAACCACCACATGATAAGCATGACATATCAAGCTTTGGATACTTCATGCTAAGCAATCAAAGCCTTAGCTACCGCATGCCGAGCATAACATATCAAGCTTTTGCTACTTTATGCCAAGGACTCAAAATATCGACCACCGTATGCCAAGCATGACATATAAAGTCTTAGCTACTTCATGCCAAGTACTTAAAGCCTCGACCACCGCATGCCAAGCATGACATATTAAGGCTTGGTTACTTCATGCCAAGCACTTAAAAGCCTCGGCCACTACCTGTCGAGCATGACACATCTAGCCTTGGCTACTTTATGCCAAAAACTCAAAGCCTTGGCCACCGCATGTCGAGTATGACATATCAAACCATGGCTACTTCATGCCAATCACTCAAAGCCTCGGCCATCACATGTTGAGCACGACATATCAAGCCTTGTCTACATCATGCCAACCACTTCCAAGTATGATATATCAAGATTTGGCGACTTTATGCTAAGCACTCAAAGCCTTGGCCACCGCATACCAAGCACGACATATTAAGCCTTGGCTACTTTATGCTAAGTACTTCAAAGCATCAGCCACTGTATACTGAGTATAACATATCAAGCCTTGGCTAATTCATGCCAAGCACTCAAAGCGTCGACCACCATATACCAAGCACTTTAAAGCCTCAGCCACCACATACCAAACATGATATATCAAGCCTTGGCTATTTCATGCCAAGCACTTTAAAGCCTCGGCCATTGCATATCGAGCATGACATATCAAGCCTTAGCTACTTCATGCCAAGCACTCAAAGCCTCGGCCACCGTATGTCGAGAATGACATATCAAGCCTTGGCCACATTATGCTAAGCACTTAAAAGCCTCGACTACTGCTTGCCAAACATGATATATCAAGCCTTATCTACTTAATGCCAAGCGCTCAAAGCCTCGGCCACCATATGTCGAGCATGATATACTAAGCCTTGGCTAATTCAAACCAAGTACTTCAAAGCCTCGACCACCACATGCCTTGCATTACATATCAAGCCTTGGATACTTCATGCTAAGTACTCAAAGCATCGGCCATCGAATGTCGAACACAACATATTATGCCTTGGCTACTTCATGCCAAGCATGACGCGCCAAGACTTGGCTACCTCATGCCAAGCACATACCCTCTCCAAATCAAGCATTCCACAAACTACTTACTCAACCAAATAACTGCAGTCAAATAAGTGGGGGGCAGCCGATGTAGGGGAAAATCCCCTTCCAATGACATAATGACACGTGACACCCTTTAAGGATAAAAAGATAATTTCGTAAGAAGGACAAATGACTAATAAAGTAAGGACCCATGGAAAAGAGCATATTAGTAATTTCAAACCAGAACCCTGATTCTACTATAACACTCCAGCCCAAGGATAAGCTCAGTGTTATCTCCGAACAAGTTCTAATTCTATCAGGATATTCAAAATTTAGGGTTTCTTTAGTCTTTGTGCACGTAGGTTTTACTCTTCGGCCGTTCGTGTTCCAGGTATATTTTCAGCATCAATACTTCCTATTTAGGATCTCCATGTCGTAATAAACCCTTTAGTGTAGATCTTTGATGTCAAACAGAAGTGAGAGAAATCTAGGTAAAGAAATATTAAGAACAAAACTAACGTAGGACGTCTCATGATCTTCTGTAAGATCATATTGATGTATTGTATTAATTATTTTTTAATTTTTAAATGTTTATTTATTAGGATTTTATTTCTTTATTTTAGACGTTTTTAATGTTTTGATAGTCAAAATAAGGTCATGTTAGGTGAACATATATGTAAGCTTAATTTTAAGACTTTGTTTATTTTCGTAATTTTAGTTTGTAACCCAAAAGTTATAAATAAGGATACTATAAACTTTGTTATTCAGTTTTTAAATTTTTAAAAATATCTTTTTGAGAGTTTTTTCAATTTATTCCTCGTGGATTCAAGGGTTTTTAGTGGATTCTAGATTATTACTATAGACTTTGACGTGTTAAAGTTTTTTAATTGGTTTCGCATTGTGTTAGGACCTGACTCCTCCACTTGGAAGCAACTTGACCTAGAGTTTTATTGTTGAAATTGTAGTAGTCCACTCCAAAAGAAAAGATACATAGAATAAAATAATCGCTTCAATATCTTTTCAGAAGAAAAATCCACAAATTGGTCAACTTGAAATTCTTTTGACATCTCAATCTCCAAACTATTTACAATATTTACTAATATAGGATTAGGGTACCAAATAAAATCTTCAACTGTAATAAAATCAACACATCGCAATGCATCATTACTCGGAAGATTAACTGGATCTTGGAACTTTTGGGTTTTGGGCTTACTTTAACAAATCTTCTGATAAACCTTTAGTAGAATACTCAATGGCTTCGATGTTTCATTTTTCTATGTTTTCTTGAACCTCTTGAACCATTTCCTCATTGAGATTAATTTCTTTGATTATTTCAAGATCTTCACATTGCCTCTTAAGAACAGGTTGTTGGAAAAGACATATAGGATCCTGTCGATCCTGAGCATGCTGATCAGGAACAGGTTTGCATCCGGGTTAGGTTGGGGAGACTCATCTATCATGATTCTCATCAACTATTGCTTCTTCATTTGCATTGAACCCCAACTGTTGCAGCATTCTCATAATCTAGTTCAATTGTTCCCTTTGTGACTCAATCGCTGCCTATATGGCACCCACCCCACGATCACCTTCAATAGAGTGTCTACCATCGGCTTCATTGAATGCCATTAAGCCGGGTGAATCGTCACTTTGATACCATGCAACACAATGCGAAACTAATTGAAAAGACTTGAACACATCAAAGTCTATAGTAATAGTGAGGAATCCACCAGAAACCCTTCAATCCACAAGTAATAATTTGAGAAAACTCTCAAAAAGATAATTTTTTAAATTCTAAAAACTGAATAACATAACAAGACCTTATTTTGGCTATCAAAACCCTTAAAACATCTAAAAATAAAGAAATAAAATCCTAATAAATACAAATTTGAAAATGAAAAAATAATTAATATAATACATCAATCTGATCTCACGGAAGATCATGAAATGTACTATGTCAGAATAAAGGGGAGTGCTCTTCTAAGCACGTTAAATCTCTTTAAGGCTTAGAGAAAAATATTTTGCTGCATAAAATTAATTGTCATCAAAACTGCTGTTCTAACAAAAGAGAAAGAGATTTAATATGAAAACCCTAAAACTCAAATTATCTCAACCATTTAATCTACTAATTATCCCATGGCTAAGATTGAACAAAAATAATAGGTCCACAAGGAACTAAATAGGGCAATAATAAATAAAGTTGCTATCTCTAGACTTCGATCACTTTTGGCATGAGTAAGCGTCTGCTCGATCTGATTCTTAATATTCACTACATCAATCTCCCTCCAAGTTTTCTCTTCTCACTATTCTAGCTAATGCTTTTTCCATGTATATCTCTTATAGGTTTCTTTTCTTCTCTCAAGGCTCTAGTTATTCTCCTTCTTGAAGTTCTTCTTTTTTCTTTTAATCGATATGGGCTATACAATGGGGTAACCCTCTCTCATTCTTTGTCCCCCTAATCTTTGGTATGAAATATTCGATCTCAGATATCTTGTTTGGTAATGAGTGACATTACCAAACTAAACTAGCTCACACCTACTCCTTAAAGTTTTCTAAATCCCTTTAAATTTTCTCTAGAGTATATTTTATTTTTTGTCCTTGTAAATTTTAATCCATCTTATTTACATTATTCACTTTTGATCTGTTTCTTTGGGTTCTTAATGTTATAAACTTGTTCCATTTGGAAAATTCCTCTTTGACGTCATTAACTTTAACCTATGTGACTTGGTTATTTATCACAAATCTCCAAAATAAGACTTAGCTAATTGATTAAAACCCTTAAGTTTTATCTCAAATGATCAAATAAGGTTATATCCCCAAATTTCTTTTCCTTTGATCTTTCATGGTTGTTTTATTTCTTCTTTCTGTCAACCCAAATTGTCATTATAGAGAATCTGTAAACTTTTGTGTGTTTTGGAGGATGGAATCAAATCCAAGGAAAAAGGTTCACAGAGGATTAGCTTGGATCGCACTAACAAGAACTACAGGAAATTTTTTAATTGAAATTATTTTGTAACGTTAAAGACCTAATTAAGACGAATCAAAAGTGAATAATGTAACTAGAAGGGGTAGTAATCTTCAAGAATGAAACACATAATTTACTCCTTTATCTATTTAGGGTCTTAATTAGCTGTTTTTCTCTCTATCACTCTCTCTCACCCTCTTTGCATGTAATTCTATTTCATAGTTTTTTTGCCATCACAATATAATTTTGATATTTGTAGTTATGTGTGCTATATAAATGTCTATAATAATAGGCTACCATTTATAAAATGCTTAAGTTAAAGATTGTGAAAAAATTTAAATACTCCGTGATAAACTTTCTTAAATTATATATCCAAATAATTGGATTTATAATATCATATTTTAAAAAAAAATAAATTGAATTTATATGGTGTTTGTTTTTTTTTTTAAAAAAATATATGTCAATCTAAATATCGTGCGAAAAATTAAAATTGATAAAGCTACTCTATAAAAAGTAAATTATAAAAACTTATTACTTTTTTAAATAAAAGATATTTCAAAAAAAATTAATTATTTTTAATAATAAGATGAAGTTATAGAAAGAAATATTAGGCTAATGAGCAAGCTTGAGAAAGACATTTAAGAAAAAGCGAGTGAGACAAACTATGTTGTCAAGCTTAATGCATTTGCATATGTAATTGGCAATTACAGTGACACTTTAGCTGCTAGGTGTTTACCTTCCTTGTTTTATTTTCTGATGAAGGTTTGTTTTTTGATATGAATGTTACATTCTAGCTCGAATATTTGGAAAATTCTTGGACTAATTCTTTGTAGAAATTCACTCGAAAATATTTTAAATTCATGCTTTAATTGATGATATGAATGTTTCATATGAAGAAGAACGAGATTTTTAAATTCATGCTTTTCTCATTGCTCGGGTGAGAGACAGGACACCTGGTTTGCTCGAGAGTCCCTGTATTAGGAACAACGCATGACTAATTTTTCTTGTTTTTTTCACCCAATATTTTTCCATTCTTTTCCATTTTTCTGGTGTTTTGGTTGTAGATAACTAACTAGGCATATTGATCTCATTCTTATGCAATTGATTTTAAACTTGCAGGGGATCACAGAGTCTGTGGGCAGCTACTATTTTGATCGAGTTAAGACTAAGGTCATTGGATATCCATGCCCTTGTGATAAGACCTGCCACAATCTGGTGTCTAAGTCTTGAGAATTAATTTCTTCTAATATCATCATCCTTCATTATTGTATTTTCTCCTTTGGAATTACGTTATAGGGAAACATGTCTTACAATATTCAATGGTATAGAAGCCAAAATCTTGTACTCGAGAGCACAATTGATTATCAACATGTAAGCTCCTTCAATATCTTGTTGGACTCTAAATAAGATGATAGTATTACGAAAAAGAAGATAAGTTAAATCATTTTTCTAAGCAAAATGAAATAAGATTATTTTTTGTATCAATTATAAGATATAATGAGAATATTCTACCTTTTTTAAATACTTTCTCTTCTTAATCTGGTGTACCAATCTTCTTAATTTGGTGTACCAATCAAGCACTAAAGCTCTATAATGATTATAATATTCATTCGCATAGACACTTTTTATTTAGGATCTCTATGTTGTAATAAACCCTTTAGTGTAGGTCTTTGATGTCAAACAAAAGCAAGAAAAATTTAGATAAACAAAATTTGATGTCAAATTTTCGGATCTTGATGAGTAATTGTCATATTTGTTGGAAATTTTTTTTATATAATTGGCGATAAAAACTAAACAGACAATTTGAGAATATATGCTTATAGAAATCAAAATAATTTAAACAAACATAAATATATGATATTAAATGATATTGTATAATTAAAATAAAATGAATAATTAAAATATAGAAAACAAAAGTAGTTGCCTGTGAGTCGTGGAAATCAGTGTTATAAAGCCGTTATAGCCTCCCTACATGTAGGTACAAACGGCTAAGACCATCTCCAAGATAAAACTCAGGTGCTCGCAGCTTCGCTTCTTACAATGTGCACATCCACGGGAAAGTAGGGGTGAACCAACTCGATCAAGATTACCCAAAAACACAAATATATAGAGAATATAAAACAAGAAAAAGAATCTGAAAAATTGTGCGCCTTAGGCTCTTGAAAAGCTTATTATTTATACGCTTAAATGAGCCTAAGAATTTAATTCAAAATTTAAAATAGAAATAATTACAAAATTTTAACTTTCAATTTATTGGTTATATTAAAATAGCCAAATAATGACTATTGAAAAGTCATTTGATAGTCAAAATGTGTAACTCTCAATTTATTGAGATTAATCATAAATTTGTAACTCTCAATTTGAATATTTGTGAGGAATTTTAAAAAAATTTCTAACAATCTCCCACAAGTTTTAAAAATTAAAATAAACAGAACAAAATAAAATGAAATATAGAAAGTATATAAGGGCAACTCTAGTACTACGCAATAGGTGTAGGAGTCTTTAGGACTTGAGCCTACACTTGCTGTTGATAGTATTCATCTAAGGATGCCGTAACGGATTACGCTTTGAATTAGGTCCCTTGATCAGGCTTCAACAAGTCACACACACAATACTTGATATAGGGTCAGGTTCGCGGGTTAGGGAAATTAATGGCCATGCGCTCATATCTTGATTCTCATGAAAGTCTTTAGAGAATAGCGCAATATCACAGTAGTGACCTAACTACAACTCTCACTTAGGTGAGCCTCTAAGGGTACGTGTGACAAGTACCTTACGGCAATACCCTTCTCGATCTCATTAATAGTAAATACCAATCTTGAATATCACATTAATAAGCACAATCACTTTAAGGATGAGAAGAAGATGCTTTCATAGAGAATGCTCCTAAAAAATAGTGCTAAAAATGAGACACACAGTGTTGGTTGTTTCTACCCATTGAACCTTTTTCATGAGATCTCCAATCACAAAGGTTGGGCTACTCCTGTTGGTGACTCCCTATGGGCTAAGCCCATGCTCCTCGGTGTAACAAGTATACTCCTCATGAGTAGACCTTTAATCAAGTTATTAGTTATATTCCTTTCATATATGCAAGTTGGGAACAAGTTTGCATGGATATATAGTTCCACTGCTGCAGCTTGCAGTGGAAGAGTTCCCTATGTTACTTACATTTGGATATAGGTGTTGGGTGTGGATATGTCTCCAACCTGGGTACTTGTCTATTTTTTGCAAGTTTTCCATTGATTTGGAGGGTCAAAACCCATACCTATATTTCCAGAAACGTTACAGGGTGTCCGATCCACGTACGTCAAATAAAATGAATAGTCGGAGCAGCATAAGTTCCAAATATGCCCTGCAAAAAGAAGCTGGACCAGTTTTATTGGGTTTTTTTTTGGACTTTTGCCATTGCTATGGCTTCAAGTGTCATATCATTGATTGTGTTCAAATCCAAACTTCAAGGGAATCAACAACTGGTATGATGGATGGAAGTGACTTCTTCCACAGTAACTTCTGGCAAATGAAAGTATCCGAAATCCAAAATCAGCTTACTTGTGGTCTTGACATCTGAAGGAGTGGAGGTGATCTAAGCTGGTTTGAGAGAGAACTTAGTTATTTTAAACTTCAGGAGTAAAGGCAGTTTGGGGCTCAGCAGAGAGCAGCTGCAGCATAGTCCAGATGGATGGTATGCTGAAGATGGGTATGAAAGAATTCATTCAAACATATGCACAGGAGAATGCATTGTTGTTTAAGCCTAAACCTGGTGAGATGAATGATGTTCAATAGATATATGGCTTTGGCCAAAAGGAGGTGTTTGCCCAAACATATACGAAGGACTGATTAAGTTTAAAACCGGTGGTGTTTGCCCAAAAGGAGGAAGGCTGGTCCCTGCAATTTGATGAGTAATTCAAGATGCATCACAATTCTCTTGGGAGGAGAAGCTGAATTTCAGGGTGTCATATAAAGTAACTCTGGGAAAGACTAACCATTGTTCAGGTTATGTTGTTCTGCATTTTGCAACTTTCCGAGTTTTTGCTGAAAATGCTTAGTTTAATGCCAATACTTCATGCCCTGATGTTATCAAAGAATGTCTCTGGTTTTGCCTACTCTGGATGATCATTTCTTTTCATTTGTCTTATGTAAATTGCCTTTTTTCCTTTTCACATTTCACAAGGAATTATGTTCCTTTTATGATTTTCCAATACATTATTCTTTAATATTATTATTGCTTTTATTTCCCTGTTTTCTTTTGTCTTTACTTTTCCATATGTTTTGTTAGATAAAAAAAGGAATAAATAAAACTAGAGGAGGATTCAATTTTTGTGAGAATCCTAGAGCTGCAAAGTCTTGCATCAATGACTGTCTTTTCTTGCTCCTTTTTCTCTGTTTTGCAGCTCTCTTCTGGTTAGGATATGATCATTCATTGATGAAAGAGAAAAGGTTAATAATAATATATGTTTAATTCTCATTTGATATGACTTGATTTGAAGGCATGATTAGGATCTAGGAGTGGAGTGATCGGCCATATTAGAGAGAGGAGAGGATGAGAGAGATGGATCACCTATACAAATTAAAAAAATTGTTCATGTCAAAAAATTTGCTACGACATTAACAATACACATTACAGAAATATTGTATGAGCCCGTTCTTTATTTTGCGTGCTTGAGAAAGTGTGGAAATGTTAGACTCATGTCGCAAGAATTTTGGGGCTAGAAGGAAGCGCCAGCTCAATTTATTGGTCACATATCAGCGCTTGTAAATGCGGTAGAGAAAAAGCAGAAATAAGCCCACTGTATCTAATATCTGCGCTATCACGGGCGGAAATTATGAAAATTGGCCAAAAATGCACTTGGGCGTGGTAAGTGAACTGTTTTCACTCAAAAAACAAATTCCCTAACTCTCTCTGTCTCCCTCCTTCTCTCCTTGCCCTGTCTAGCTTTTTCCAGAAAATTTTCTAGCTCTTCTCTCTCTCTAGAAAATATTCTCGCTCCTGGTATCTCTCAAGAACATTCTTTGGCTCTTTGCCTCTTTCTTGCTCTCCGTCTCCCAGTCACACTCGCCGCCGTCACCCACCGTGGGACGATCTCTGATCGAACAGGTATCTCTTGATCTCTTCTTGAAATGCTTGATTTTTTCTTTTGTTGAGCTGAGGTTTGTGATTTTTTTTGGTGTTGGACACCAGAGATTATAGTGGGTGAAACTAGTGGCTATTTTCTTCTATGCAATTCTTTCTCCACTCTCTGGGGATCTTGGGGTTTTTATTTGTATGGGGTTTATTTGTTTTATTAATGTGTTAGCAAAGAAGCGGGGTATTTGGTTTTGAGTCAGTCTGAGGTTTGGGGATTTAGGGTTTGGGGGGTTTGCAATAGGCTTGGGAATTTTTATTTGTTAATTGTGATTTTTAGAGACACTATTTTGCAAACTATAGCTGCTGCTAATTAGTCATGCACTTAGCAAATTGGTATTTTTTTCCCCAAAAGAAATCATATACTCAGTTCATATTGTCAAGCTGCATTAAGATATTCACTGAAAGATGCAGAAACATTGAAGCAATGCTTTCATTAACGAGATTACTTGATTTTCTATTATGCAAGAGGTGGCAATAATGGGATACATGTAATGGATAATGTTTGACACGCTCATAAAATTCAACTGATTTAAAGTGTTGCATTTAGTGTGCCTTTAGATTTGCTAGCTTCCTTGTCAACTGCAGTATAATAAGGTAAGACAAATCATAATCTATAGATAAGGAAGAAATCATAGAAAGATAAGACAAATCCTAGTTCTAGTCCCATAAGGATACTAAGTAAGATAATAAAAACTAATTAACTAAACTTAAATGAACTCTAAATACCCCTAATATTGTCAATTACATAATTGTCTTCATAATTAAAATATCCCTTAATTCTTAGATTAAATTTCCTAATTCTGTTGCGTGGTCAATTGGTTCACACCTTAGTTAGTAAGTATTATTTGGATATTTCCTAATCAAAATATAAACGTACTCATATTACTAATTTAAAGAAACGTCTTTGAATCTAATGGGTTTTCAAATTTGATTACTTCTATGGGAGGAACTTTTATGTTTATTGCATCTCCTTCTTTTACCACAAGAAGGGATTCCCACAAGAAAAAAAACAAAGAAAATGTTGTTTAATTAATAATGGTAATTGTCTTGCCTAATCCTTTTGTAGGGTTTGATAATATTATGGTACTTCATAATTTTTCAAATCTGTGTTCTGAATTCTAGCATGCTCTTTGCTAGTAATAGTAGCCTGGAATTTTAAATCTTTGTGTTCATAATGCTAAGTGCAGTGGCTGCCAGCCCCTGTGCATTCAAGTCTTTCTTTCGTTTGCATTTTGTTGTTCTTCAGGTCATCGATAATGGGGTAAAGTAAGACTTGTTAGTTTAAAAGATACAAAATTAATCGTAAACAAGAACTCTGATTTGTTTTTATACTAGTTCATTCAATCGCATCTTGGATTAGTATTCCTTCTATTTTTATCTTCCTATTTGCCTTTTAAATGTGAGTGGTACTATGAAGTTGGATAATTTTTTGACAATGAAATAATGTCTTTCATCTAAAGAGTTTACAGTAAATTCATTGCATTCCACTTCCTCTGTATTATATGGATGATCAATTAATTTGGAATGGATTTAAAAGTTCTTTTTCTGTTAAAGAAGCTTATATTAAGCTCCTTCTGCAAGAGACACCACCCCATGGTCCCTTTCTCCCTTGGAGAGCTTTATGGCAACTCTCCCAAAGGTGAGATTCTTTTTATGGTTTATAGCTAATAATAGCTTACCAACTGCTGCCCTTCTTGCAGGAAGACAAGTCATACCTTTTGGAATTTGCAAGCTGTGTAATCATGATTTTGAATCTATGTTCCATATTTTAATAATTTTCTTGCTTTTTGTTCAATTCTAAACTGGATTCAAGGTAATTGACAGGATAATGTTAGCATTGCTATTCTCTGTCATTAGTGAAAATACAGGGTCTTCAACCATGAAAATTGTTCTTTTCCCTTTCTGATCCCATGGTCTATCAGCTTATGGAAGGGATGGTTATCAACAAATAAGGCACTTTTCCAAAACCAGTGCATTCCATGTGTTTTTATTAAACATCAAACTATGTATCTCTCTAATCATTTGCTCTCTCAGTTTAATACTCTTTCTATGATTAATGTTAACAATAATCAGTTGGGTTTGATGTTCAAGTTTCATAATCTCCTCCCAATTGCCCTTTGTGAAACTTAACACTTACGATTCCCCTATTGATCATCCATATAACAGAGAGGAAGTGGGATACAACTGAAAAGGAATATTAACAGAAGTCTTTTCATTTGTACACAATTTTGAGATTTTTATTTTCATTTTAATCTTTGCTATCTTTCGTCTGCTGGTTTGGATGAATTTTTATGATCATAAAGTAAACTGATTCTATACTTTACTATCCTTTGAGCTTTAGGTATGTTAGGCTGCACTAAAGCAATTACTCGGTTTTGACTATGCTTGAGAGTGTGCTAAAAGCTGATTTGGATTTGTTATTGTAGTTTGCAAAACTAGAAGTTTAGAATTAAGCATGAATCTAGAAATTAACAAGAAATGAGTCCTCTGTATTGCTCAAATGAAGAAGAATATATTATTCATTTGCACAAATGGCAGGGAATTAATTCATGGTAGAGGATTATTCATTTGCAACTCAGGAGGAATATTAATAGAAGTCTTTTCATTTGTACTCTAAATTTACCTTTTTTTTTCAATCTTTGCTAACTTTCTTCTGCTGGTTTGGATGAATTTTCATGATTATAAAGTAAACTGATTCTACATTGTGCTATCCTTTGAGCTTTATGTATATTAGGTTACACTCTAAATTGAGTTTTGACTATACTTGAGACTTGGTGTGCTAAAAACTGACTTGAATTTTTTGTTGTAATTTACATAAGTAGAAGCTTAGAATTAAGCAAACTAGTTTATGCCTATTCCTTTGCTAATTAATTCAATTTCTTTTGCTCTCTTATTGCAATATTCTATGCAGAGTTTTGAGCAACATATTTAGGTCAAGACCAATTGCACCCTTTTGGTTGGAGATACACCCATGCCAACTCTTCCAAACCAAGCTCCTGTTGGGTCTTCATTGTCTCACCATGATTTTGAACCTCACCATGATTTTGAACCTCAACATGATTCTAAACCCGAGCCTATAAGAAATGAAAGTCAAAACAATGATAAAGAATAATATGAGATAATTGGTAATTTTTTGTATTGTAAGACTTTCTATTTTAAAACTAATTTGCTATCTCAATGTTATTCGATTTATAAGTTTTATGTTTGCATTGTATATATGCTTAACGGAGGGTAAGAAAGCAAACACGTGATATGTGAACTTCAAAGGTATGGACCTTGGAACGTGAAGAAAAAATTGTGGTCTATTTCAATAAATTAATTCAACCTGTGAAGACATGTTGACAAATATTAAGTAGTTGGCTTTGTAAGGTTACATAGAGATGGAACTTGTGCCTGCTTGGTTACAAGGATTGGATTGAAGGAAGTTACCTTCCAACTACGAAACAAAACTTGTTCTATTGATTCGGGTAATTAACAATAACCAATATATTTTTCTTTCATTTTTCGTAGTGTTACTCCTTAGCACCTAAACTACTTTGTGTTGTAAGAACCATTTTTTTTTCTTTTGTAGAGCAAGTTTCAAATTTCTCCGATTGAGAAATTGACAAATTTTATTGAGGATACTTGGTAAGAAACTGAGGGAGTACAAATATAAGCTTAAAAGGGCACATGTGCGAAATAGAACAAAGCAATATGTTATGAATAACAAAGTTCCAAAAAAGTGGATGAATACTAGTGGGCGGAGCTACTGATAAGAGAGAGGTTGTTTATTCAAAATTATGTTTATTAGAGTTCTTTATTCTTGTTATTTTCATATAATGATTGATTAGTCGATTTGGTTTTTGGTTGTTGTAGAGATATTCTAGGATCGGGACAACAGCACGTGAAAGACAACAATGTCTTCAAACATGAGGATCAAAGAGTTTTGTTAAGAAAAGAGATGAATATATAAATAGATTTACTTCAACCGTTCAAGTTTTTAATTTGAGGTGTAGTTTTTTGAGTCATTTTTAAACTCATAATTTTTATAATTGGTAGGAGATGAAATATGGGTGAGAGCCAAGACACCTCGAGTTTTTTTTTTTTGAAACCCATAAATGTAAAGATGAGACCTATGTTGATAAAACATCAATGCAGTTTGTGGTAAGTTCAAACTCCCAAGTTGTACTTAAGCAACTACAGGAATTATATATGAATTTGTTTCCAGAAGCAAATTCGTTAGCTGATTCATTGGCTAAATCTGGTGTAAACAGGGTGGAAGATTTAGAGGCTTGTTCACCTTAGCCTTATGTGTGAACGATGAGTTGTTGAGGAAGGCAAGATGGAATAGGCTTTGAATGGTCTAAGTCTGTGGAAGGCAAGATGAGTTGCTGCTGTGTGCTTCTGCTGATGCGTTACTGTGGTAAGAGTAATGGTTGGATTTTATAGGTTCTTTATGTAGATCTGTTTTTCTGGGTCCTAGTCTAATTTGAGTGTTGCTATGTTGATAAAAACAGTTTGTTTTGCTTGCAAGGTTTTCGTTGTTGTTTCCATAGATTTCATAATAGTCACAATTTAATTCAAAATCTAAACAATTCGAATTAGTATGTTGAATTGGAGTTAATCTTGAATAAATGTCAAATCTATGATTTGTACTTGATCACTGAAACTTTTATATATATATATATATATATATATATAGAGAGAGAGAGAGAGAGAGAGTTTAAGATAATATGTTTAGAGTTAAAACAAACATAATTCATTAGTACGTTTTCTTTGATAAATTATTCTAGAGATGTAGGATTTTAAAACTTTTTTGTGATGAAAAAAAAGTTCGTATAACACTCATATCTTTAATTTCAATACATAATAGTATTAAAAATAATAATACTAATATTTATTTTATTATTTTATTTATTAATTTATTATATTATACTTTCTTATCAGTTGATTGTTAGTTAGTAAATTATTATTATATGACTATAATATGTTAATTAGAGTAGACCATAGGGAGATTCGGACTAACATAACTTACTTAGAGATAAATGTCATTCAAATTGTTCATATGATTATTTAATCTATGTTAAAATATTTCACTTTAAATATATATTACTTATTTTACACGTATATATGTCAATCTAATTTTTTTTTTTTTAAAGTCATTCTGAATCTCATGATTTGATGATTCGCAAAATCAAGACTCATAATTCAAATTTGGATTTGACAACTGTGGTTGTTTTTGTTCATTCAGAGGCTTAAATATGCGTAAAAGGTTATTTTGTCGGTAAGAACTTAGTCTAATAGAAAGCCTATCTAACTGATGTTGACTCCTTTTTTATCTTCATTTTACAACCACTACTAGTCCAATTTGCATTCCCATGGGACCTTTTGTGGGTTAAATTGCTTGAAGTGCTCCCATATTCGTTTTACAGATGTTGGTATGTTCTGAGGTCAATCTCCTGCAATTTTGTTGTTGGTTGTAAATTTCTAGCATTCTAATGACTTTTATATATGTTTACATGTCATTTGGATTAAAATTAATTGTAGAGTTGACATCAGTTATGGAGGATCCTGTGGGTTTTATTGCTAAAGATTTTTTGAGACACAGTTTGGCTGAGGTAAAACATGCATTTTTGCTAATATATTTATATGAACCTCTTGATTCTGAAGTTCATATTCTTATTTTATAAATTGGAATTCTTAATATCATTTATCTTTTATTTCTTAATTGAAGGAGACTCCTGAGGTTTGTATGGCTAAACTTATTGTTGTTTTTGGATCTTTTGATGCTGCTAACACTATCTAAATACAAAATGAAGTCTTCACCGAATTTATAGATGAAAAAAGTTTTGGATGTGTCCATGGGATTGGAGTTAATCTCATTGACTTGTTTAGATTTTCTATTCTGATTAGGAGTGTTGTGGGGTATAGTGGAGCCAATACAGATAAGATACGGACATTGAAAGCACAAATATAAGAAATTCAAGTCCAAGCATTCTACTCAGATTGAAGAGATCAATACAAAGCATTCTACTTAGATTGAAGAAATCCAAATCAAATATACTACTCAGATTCAAGAACTTACATGTAAGAATGATGATCTGAGCAATATGCAACCCCAAATAGATGAAGTTAAGTCTTTAATGCAGGGGTTTGTTCATGGAGTATCTCATATGAGAGTCCATCCTTCTAGTTATACTTAAAAGATTGGTTGAGACTTGAACTTTGATTTATTTTGTTGTATTTGAATTTATATGGTTATGAGTATTTTTTGTAATATGAAATTATTTTTCAAAATTGAATGGATTTGATTAATACTTGGATGTATATAGATACATATGAAAATCAAGGAAATATGTACGTTGTACAAGATTAAAAGATCTTTTAAGGTTTCAAAAAATATATATTAAATTTTTTGTGCACGAAACATATTTTGGCATTTAAAAATGCCCAAAAATTTACATCGAGACGCTTCAAAGTGTTGGTATGAGACTGAGATGTTGAATTTGGTTTTCGGATAGCTTGGACTATAGCAGTGCTTGGAAGTGTAGATAAGTATATTTCGATGTTTTTAAATGATAGTAATCACATTTTGATGCTTTTGTTAAGTGTTGATTTTTGCATTTCGATACTATGTATTTTGACCCTTACATTGGTGTTTAATGCGTCGAAAAGTCATTTTACAACACTTGGAAGTGTCGGAAAGAGCTTCACAAAACGTTGGAGGGCGCAATATTTCTCATAGTGATATATGTTTTGGCAATATCATCAGCCTTTTTAAATATGCCGTCTTAAATCTTTTTCATTTAATATATGTTCGATTTTGGATGAGTTTTTAAAGGGATTTTGATTTCCAATAAATAAAAATTAGGTTAAACAATTTAAAAATAAGTTTATGAAATAGTTTTATTTTCTAAAAAATTAAATTTGTGATTGAACAACGGTTTTCACTATTGTTTTATCATAATAGTTTTAAAAATCATTTTATATACAATAAATAATTTTTTTTGCTAGACCAAATGGTACTTTAAACTAGTATCAAATCTATATCATGTGTTGGATTCATATGATCCCAGTTAATGGAAAAATCCGTGTCTGGGTTCCAAGGGTAGGAGGAAAGAACAACTGTTTGATTTAGTGGGAGAGAAATATTTATGTTTTAGACATGTTGAAAATTTCATTGATAATTTCGAAAAATTTTATTGATAGTGTTATTTTTTGTATCTTACATTTATATTAACATTATCAATAAAAATTTTCAATATTACGATTGAAATTTTTAATGGATATAAAACTAATATTTTAGATTTAAACCGCCCAAAAAATTTTATCCGATGAGACCCAATTATCGGACGATTGATTTTACACCAAATCCATGTAACTCAGTCGAAGCAAAAAATTATCCTGAGCCTTCACTCACGGTTAGCCACGTGGTTGTTGGGTTGGATTGTGTACGTCAACATTGACTAATGGAAGTCCAGCACATATTTTTTGTATGGTGAACTGTCAATGCCCAAAGGAAATTAACCGCGTAAAATGAGTCAATTTCATGTTAGGGATTGCATTAAATTAGCATACTCTTATCTATAATACATATATTTCCTTGGAGCTATACACTTTATAGCACCATTTAATGGATAATTTAAAATATTTCTTAAGTATGAGGTTTTAATGAATACAAAAAAGATAAGGGATATCTTATGTGTACATAATAATTTCTCATAAAAATTGATTAATAATTGTTTTCAAGAAACATCATTATAATGCAGAAACAATTTTTTTTTAATTGAAAATCCTACATATTGAGATATTAAAATAATTAGTTCGTAATAGGTCGGGGTATTGAAGGGTTATAAGTAAACTTTCAAAACCTTTTCATCTCCTTATCAAAAACTTTTAGAGTTTTTATTTTTAAGTAACTCTTTTTTAATCTTATCTTATTTAATTTTCGAATGGTGAAGATCTTTTAGAGTAATTTGAGAAATTTTTTTTCCAAATGCACCATTTGATGAATACCTATTAATGATGTGACATTTATTAAATTGTGCACTTAAAATAAATTCTCAAATAATTAAAAAAGATTGTGATTCATTTTCAAAAAATCTATAAATTATTCGGATAAACTTAAATTGAGTTTTTAACTCCCTTAGAATCATAGCCACACACCACATTATTCACAAAATTTTACCACAATTAAAGTCCCGATAAAATCAAAATCTCATATACACCGCACATACTCTTTAAGAGTAAAAAGAAACTAGGAAAAGAAAATCTAAAATTGAAGGAAAGAATAAAAAAAACTGTTATGTGAGAGGCATTTTAATCCTTTTTTAAAATTAGTCTCTCTATATATGAACTTAAATGATATGACACCATAATACTATTGAGTACTGTGATAAAACGCGGGATGGAAATTGTTGAGAGCATGGGATGTACATATTAAAATTTGGTTGAAAGTTAAAGATGTAAGTAGGTAAAATTTTATGACGTATTTAACAAGATGTATATTACGATAAAAGTAAAACATCATACATGATTTTTACATCGTTTTAACAAAACAAAATATTTAGTGTAAAAAAAAAAATTGCATTTAATATTAAAACTAATACATGATATCTTACCTTAGAACTCACCACTTAACATTATACCGACATTTTAAAAAACATTCCAAGGGTTTTGATTATTTGAGTAAGATAGGCACATATAATTTCAAAAGATAAGAGTTATTAAAAATAATGGGTGCAAACTGGTTTTTAAATCAATCTGATATATGCGTGTCTTTTCAGTATTCTATTTCTAGAACGCGGTTATTTGTTTATCTTCAATAAAGTTAATAGAAGCCACAAGGAAAATGATCACGTTCAATTTAGCTCAGTTTGACTTTGGTGTGATCAACCAATTGTTAAAGATAAATGCAGTTATTTATTTATTTTTTTTAAATTATGTTTAAAATATACAAATTATTGACAAAAGTATTAAAGAAAATAAACAAAAAAGTCCACAACTAAACACATTCTTAAGAATAAAGATGAATTTTTTTTGTAGTAAAAAAATTATAAAGTAAAACGCATAATATACATAAATTTTAATTATAAAGTAATTTTCACTACATCATAAAATTTAAAAATTCCAAATCTATATACAAAAATAATGTATTGTAAGCTTTACCATAGAGTGACATATATATAAAACATAATAATTTCATATAAGGACCCTGTCTTTGGATGCTGCCTCTTGATGTCACATTGCTAAATATGTCATCCCTTTTTTGTCCTCTTGATTAGTGCAATGATGGTACGGTCTATGTATGTTATGCAAAAACCCAAATAAAGGGTATTTTATAAGGGGGCAAGAGTTTGTGTCGTTGTCTTTCTAAAACGTGCAAGTTTGAAATCTTTTGGGAGTTTGAAACTTGAAAGCAATGTATGTTTAGCATTATTAATTAGTATGAAATTATCAACATATATTATAATTAAGATAGAGTTTTCATCATATTAATCGAATGATTAATAAATAGCATAATGATTATTGTGTTTACAAGCTTAATTCAGAGATCATGTGTGCCCTTTTTTTTTCAAACATTAATAATACCTCGATTTGAATTATATCATCATTATTTTTAATTGAATAAAATAAAAACAAAACTAATGATGAATATCCACAAAAACGTTATTCTGCCACAAGATTTGATTTGATAACTATTACCATTAATTGATCATACTATCTCTCATTAGGAAGAAAAATATGTGGCCGGAAAAACAATATTCATATCGGTTATTAATTAAAGAAAAAATTAAACCGAAAAAAATAAAAAATGACATAATATAGTAACCGCTTTTCTTGACAACCAGCCACTTTCAGCCAGCTATCCATGTTGGCAATTCCATCCTGTGACTGACTTTTCACTCGGCCACGTTTGTGAACACTTTATTCTGAATTTGTTTTTCCATTCTTTGCTTTTACTTTCGTAAATTTTGCACTACTTAAGATTCAATCGAAACAGGTCACAAATTTTATACTGTATAAAAGACAGCTATGGTAAGGAAGGTTGAATATGAGACCACCCTAACTATCATATGAGAGAGAAGGTGGGAACTAGGTAACAATCATGATAAGAGAAAAAAAGGAAGAGCTTGAATTGACAAACATACATAATTAAATATAAAAACCATTTGAATTTACATTTAATATTAAGCCAATTTATTTTTTTATGTAATCTTTAAAAAAAAGGTTTAAAATGAGTTCAAGTATATGGTAACCGATGAATCTAGATAATGTTGATGTTTTATTTAAAATTTGACGGTTATGATTTGAAACTCAATCACATTAAACAGAAATTATCTGTTTACAGAGAAAAAAATTATGATTAATCACAAACAAAGATAAATTAAAAAAAAATAAAATTAATGTAAATCTATAAGCTTAAATTTAGTATTATTTAAATCTGAAGTGTGTGAGTTCAAACTCACAAAAAAAAACTTGATTACAATAAATCGAGATCTTAAATAGAATCTAAAACAACAATTAATTATATTTATATATAGTCCCCAAACTTAAACAAAGGTGCCTCCCTTTCTACCTCTCAATATCTTTGTTCTTAGCCCTTTTGCTCTCTCCCCTTTCTTTACAACTGAATGAAAATATGTCCCCAACGGCAATAACAACTCAACTCCCTAATTTTGGTCCTCACGAGCCCTTTTTTTAGGGCTAATTTTAAGGCTTAATTTTTCCTTTTGTTCTTTCTTTCTTTCATTCTCTTTTTCCTTTTCTCTATCAACAACGTACATTTAAGAGATGAAGAACGAGAGGCTTATAATATCCCTCTTCTTGATCATTTCCCTTTCCATCACTCAATGTTCATCATCATCAGTTGATGCTGCGCGTCCAGTTCATGATCAAAATTCATTGAAATTGGAATTAATACATCGACATTCTCCTCAACTACTCGATGATGAAAGACCTAAAACTCAACTCGAGCGTATCAAGGAGCTTCTTCACAATGACATTAAACGTCAAAAAATGATTTCGCATACGCGGCATCTAAACACGAGGAGTCGTCGACGTCAGACTTTGGAAGAAACAACAACATCTAGCAGCAATCGTCGTGCTAATAATGATGACATTGAAATGCCGATTTATTCGGGGAGTGATTACGGGACAGGGCAGTATTTTGTGGAATTCAAAGTTGGAACACCGGCAAAAAAGTTCACGTTGATTGTTGATTCGGGGACTGATTTAACATGGCTGAGTTGTAGGTATAATTGTGGTCCTGGTGGTGCTAATTGTACGAACAATGGGAATAGGAACCGGAGGAGGGTGTTTCAACCTCATCTCTCATCTTCCTTTAGACCAATTCCTTGCTTTTCTCAGATGTGTAAGGTTGATCTCATGGACCTTTTCTCTCTCGCCGCCTGTCCTACACCAATTACTCCTTGTGCCTATGATTTCAGGTACCTTATACCTTTCAAAATCCGCTTATTCTTCTTCTTTATTTTTTTTACAAAATATATATTATATGTTTGTTCATTAAGCAAAAATGAAATCATGATCAGATGAATGTCATTTAAAAAACTAAGGGTATTAGTCACTTGTCGGGAATTAAAAATAATTTTAAAACATTGGAATAACAAGTTCAAATCTATTTAGCGTTCGATAAAAATGATTTTTAAAAATATGCCAAACAAAAATTTAGTTAGAATTTAACTTTTTAAAATTTATTTTTCAAGTTATGATTTATTTTTTCATGAAATTTTTTATTTTAGGTGTTTAGTCTAGCTTTTTTTTATTTTTTAGTAGTTGAAATCTTTTAAGAAGTGAAGCCAAACGGTTGGCATGTTAAAGTAAGAGGCAAACCAATTTGCAAGACATCTATGTTAATTAAGGAGAGTTGACTTGCAATTAATGAAGTACTCCTTGCCATTTCCCATACTAGAGAGAATAAAAAAAACCTTTGATCTTTGCTTAATTCTCTGCCTTACATATTTTGCAAGACCCATGTTACAATGGGTTTTTTCTTGTTCTGTTTTTGTATTTGAAAATAACATGTAAGAGAAGATATGGTCCTTACTCCTGTGATCAGAAAAGAAAAGACCAGGCAATACTGTCCTTCCTTTTAGGCGTAGATGAAGTTCAGTTTTCATTGCCAACCTAAAATAATTTGAAATTGTTTTTTTTAATGAGGCAAAGAGAAAAAAAAAAAGAGATGAAAAAACAAGAAAATTGTTGTTTTTTGTTATGGTTTTAAGAAAATTGTGATATGATATACTTCAATAATATTTTTGTCTTCAGCCTCTATTTCAGTTTAGATTTAAACGAAGAGAGTCAGTTAATCAGCAAGCAGATCTGTTGATAAGTAGACACTGCTCTTACCTACAATCCAACACAAGATATTAAATGGTAGTCATTGTAAGTGGGTAAGCTTCACATGAGCCACATTTTTGTAACAAGACAGGGATTTGTACTCATGGTAGGGTCAATCTTCATTAGGTTCTGTTTTTCACATTAATACTGCTAACAAAGAGGAATGAAAATTTTTATGTGGGTTTTGTTTTGAAAATCCTTTTCAGTTTTCATTTTCTTTTTTTATGTTCTACCTCTCTACAGTGATCTGCATTAAGGATCATGACTCTCAAACATTGATTATTTTTTTCTAAGTTGTGGTTCAATTTATGAATATATATAAGAAAATCAGCTAAATAATATTAATTGATTTGTTGATGTTGTTTCAATCAGATATCTAGATGGCTCAAGTTCATTGGGCATCTTTGCCAATGAGACTGTAACTCTAAGCCTGACAAATGGTAGAAAGGTAAAACTGGACAATATGCTGATTGGGTGCAGTGACTCTTTCCAGGGCCCGAATTTTCTCAAAGCTGAAGGTGTGCTTGGTTTAGCCTACAGCAATTACTCCTTCACAACAAGAGCTAGTGAAAAATTTGGTGGAAAATTCTCTTATTGCCTTGTGGATCACTTAAGCCACAAATACACCTCCAATTATCTACTCTTTGGTGATAATTTACAAGAAAAATCATCCTTGTCAGAGTATAAGCGATTTACAAAGCTCGAGCTCGGATTGATTAAACCTTTTTATGCTGTTAATGTTAGAGGAATTTCAATTGGTGGTGTTATGTTGGATATACCGTTAGAGGTATGGGATGCGAATAGGGGAGGCGGTACAGTTATTGATTCAGGTACTTGGCTAACACATACCACTAATTTAAAAGAAACAAGAAATGTTTAGAAATGTTTTATGATATTTCAAAATTGATTAGGTACAAGCTTAACATTCCTAACCGATCCAGCTTACCGGCTTGTAATGGAAGTGTTAGAGAAATTCGTTTCGAAATTCGAAAGAGTGGCATCGGATGTAACAGAAATAGAGTATTGCTTCAATTCATCAAGAGGATTCGATAAGAGTTCAGTGCCAAAATTAATGCTTCATTTTGCAGATGGTGCTCGATTTCAGCCTCATTCGAAAAGTTATATCATTGATGCTGCTGATGAAATCAAATGTCTGGGATTTTCATCGGTAGCTTGGCCTGGAACCACTGTTATTGGCAACATTTTGCAGCAAAACTATTTGTGGGAATTTGACACTATCAAGAGTAAATTGGCTTTTGCTCCCTCAACTTGCACTTAATATTAATCTTCTGTTTTTTATTTTTATTTTTCAAATCAAATTGTTACCCTTTGTAATTTGCTTTCATTCTTCTTCTTTTTTTCATGGGAGTTTGCAACTTGTAATATCAATGTAATGTGGGATTTTCATATTCATTATTATTAATTATTCATGTAAAATTCAATGTGATGAAATGAATGTGTTTTCAAGTAAAAGGCTTTGATGATTGAAGCTTAATTGTCGTTTTACAATCAACAAATCTATTAACGATCTTCATTTCATTTCAAGGCTAACTACCCAATCTAACAACTTCCCTTTCAATCTTGATATATAAACAAATTAAAATTATCTTTTTTCGTTTAAGAATCATTCAAAAAGGGGATTTATATTCTCTATCTTTTTTCGTCATTCCTCGTCAATCAAAATTCCAAATAAGGGGTTATGTCAACTTTATATATATTTTCTAATGTTGGCATATGTCAATAGAAATTTCTAATCTTCTCTACAATTTCTTTTTTATGGTTTATGAGAGTTCTTCCATGGTTAAGTCCTGAACTAATTTTTTTTAAAAAAAATAAAGATTATGAATCTTACACTCAAACATATACTTGGAAAACTCAAATTGTAACTATTTGAAAACTGCAATACTACTAAACTGTCCACAATGTATACATAAAATCTTTTTATTTTAAACTTAACTTCTATTTATTAGAAATAAAAATCGTTTTTAAAACTAAATCAACAGCAATAAGTATCACAATTATAAATCATTTGAATACATTATAATTAAGTACATTATGTAGGATGAATTGAATGGAAGCTAGCGAAGGCCAATGAGCCTTAGGTTAAGTGATAAAAATATTAAAAAATTATTGAGTTATCATTCCAAAAACTTAATCCGATAAGAAATAATTTAATACTTAAAACCAGAATTTGAAGTTTTAATACTGCATTAAACAATAATGGAGTTATTAAATTTTTTTTTAGTGAGTTGTAATAATATTGTTGGTTGTATGGACAATGTGATGATAAAAACTTGTAATGTTATAAATTCAATCATCACATAGCAACATTTAAAATAAAATAAATAAATAAAAGAAAAAGGCTCATGGAGGCAGATCAATCATCAAGTGGCTTACATAAATTAAGGCGCTTTTTCCGCTGCCCAATTAACTGCTCTTCATTTTTATCTCTGTGTATTTGGCCATCACTTTCACTAAAAACAGCTAATATCAGTGCATAAAGTCTTTAAATCCCATGTGCATGATGGTCAAGTTTTTGTATTCTTCTCTCTATAATTAAACTTACACTAGCATGCTGTTAAGGGGCCAAAAAACTCACACTAGCATGACTACTTAATTAGTTTGTCTTCTTCTTAGGGTTGGCTATGAATATTATCATATGGGGTTTGGTTTACGGGCTAATAAGTCATTGGTTTGGATTAGAGTTGGTGCAAATAAGGATATTATTAATGTCGAAAATCTATTAAATAGTCGAATAGCCGGAATGTGGTATCTGCGCATACAAAATGAGAAAAAAATCTTAAAAGTCAACAGAGGACTGGAGGGGTTGTGCCTCTGAGAGGACTCTCCGATACTTAAGTTAGTGTAGGGTTTTGTGGTAATGAGAGTGCTGAAGAATTCAGAGAGAATTATATGTGTAAAAAAAAGAGAAAAAGTCGCGTGTACCTGTAGAAAGCCCCCTTAAATAGTGTTTTGGAGTAGAATCTAATTAGGAGAATGATTGAGCAATATGATAAGATTAAAATCCCATATTGAGTTATCCATAAGTTGGAGTGTTATGGTGAAATTACAATTATGCCCTATGTCACTTGTAGCATTTTGATTGGTTGATTTGTCTGAGTCGTGATATTACTTTTTTTGCCTTTGAGGGTTGCCATTTGTCACAATATTATTGGATAGTTATAAAATTACCCTTTTACCCCTTGGTGGGTGTCACATGTCATCATGTCATTGGATTGAGAATTTTCCCTTACATCAAATGCCCCACACTTCCTTGAGAGCAGTTATGCGATTAAGGAAGTAGGATGGTTGGAGTATGATTCCTTTCTGCGTAGTTCAGATCAGGCTTGACATTGTTTATATACCCAGGTACTGAGAGGGTAGAGAATAAAGGCTCGAACTTGTTCGGGCAAACTAGGGGATAGCTTAGGGCTATCTTTTAAATGTCTTGTGCCCGAGGAGGATTAATAGCTCGGTGCCACCTCATTGGGAGAGAAATGTATGTTCTAGGGAGGCGTAATAGCTCGACACTATCTCTTTGGACGAGTATATATACTCCAAGGAGGCCTAATAGCTCGACACTACCTCCTCAAAAGAGAAATATGTATTCCAAGGAGACGTAATAACTTGGCACTACCTCCTTGGACGAGTATGTATACCTTAAAGAGGTCTAATAGCTTGGAACTACCTCATCAAAAGAGAAATGTGAAATTTGGACTTCTTATAATCGTAAAGTTATTGAAAGGGGAATGTTGAAGTAGCCTCCTTACAATTAGGAGAAGTACATAGTCTGAAGAGCCTAGACTTTGGAATAAACTCTTCTGAGCGAGGAGAGTCATGATCCAAAAGGCTCAGACTCGAAATCGATCCCTTGGAGCTGGGAAATAGATTCGAGGAGTTGAACTTGGTGTGAACTCCTTGAAATCTCGAAGATAGGTCTGAGGAGTTGAACTTGGCGTGAACTCTTTGGAGTCTTGGAGATGAGTCCGAGGAGGATAACTTGGATCAAATTCCTCAGAGTTTTGGAGATAGGTACGAGGAGGATGACTTGGATCGAACTTATCGAAATTTTGGAGATAGGTTCAAGGAGGATAACTTGACATGAACTCCTTGGAGTCTTGGAGATAGGTCCGAGGAGTTAATGCTTGATTCTTTCAAGTAGGTTTTACTATAGCTGTGGGCATTTGATCCATGGAGTTGATCTTTGGGGCCCATTGGTTGGGCAAGGACTTATGGGCCATAAGCTGGGTCAAGCTTTTGGCATTGGGGGGCCCATTGGTTAGGCCAAGGCTTCTAATTTTTGGGTTCCATTGGCTAGGCCAAGGTTTTTCCTGTTGGGCTTGCTTAAGTTTTCTAGAACATTTCTAGAATTAATTGGGGTGGCCTAACCTTTTTCTCCCTTCGGTGATCTGAAGCGACTTCCCTTCGTTTAAGTGAATTATAGCTGTTAGTAGCTTTATAACTGTAAGGATCCCTTTATAAGAAAGAGGGGGGCGGGGGGGGGGGGGGGGGGGGGGGGGGACCTCACACAGTTGTCACTTCACTTTCACTAATATTTAGTGAGGAATCCTGTGAGAGCCCTTAAAGTTTAAATGACATATAGATCTAAGAGTTTTCTAGAGTAAATTCCCTCGGAGTTTTTCGAAGCACAAACCCTCATAATCTTTGGTGAGTTTTTTGCTTCTCTCTATTATCTCTAGATAGTGATAGTTTTCGTAGCCTTATGGAGGTTGAGCTAAGTAGCACCTCAGCTGAATCCCGCACATTAGTGTCGTTTAAGGGAGAGGATGCCATGTCATCCTCGGAGGGTAATCATGCCTTAGTAGAATTTCAAAAAAATATGGGTAAAGAGTCTAGGGATTTGATCTTTAGCACTTTCTCGGAGCCCAATGACTTAGATGAGGAAGACCTTAAAGTCCTTAGGATTAAGTATAGGATCCTAGAGGAGTATGGACTTAGAAAATCTAGCATAAGAGAGAGAGCATATGATGACCTTAGGGGGAGGCACCCTTTGAACTTTGGGTCTATACTTATTCCTTAAAAGCTGGCCTTAGATTCCCTCTGCACCATTTCTTTTGTTTTATTCTGAACCACTATGGTATAGCCTTGTGTCAACTAGTACCTAACTTTGTATGCCTGCTAGTGGTATTCATATACGTTTGTAAGAAGGTGCAAGGGTTAATGAATCTTAGTGTTTTCAAGGCCCTCTTTTAAGTCAGTCGTCACTTAGAGTATGGTTGGGTAGTCATTAGCTCGAGGGCAAATAAGGGGTTGTTAGAAGAGAAGCCCATTTCCATCAAAGTATGGAAGAAAAAGTTTTCTATGTTCAGAGTGATAGGATCTTCGGAGTTCCACAAAAGTAGGACTCAAACCTTTTGAAGCCCAATAAAAAATTGTTTCTCTTGAGGCCTGAGGAGAGAACTGTAACAGATATGGTGGTCGGGGCCATAGACGTTGCTATCTAATATGACAACTCGGAGTTAGCTAAACTCGGACTCTACCTAAAGGGCCTAGAAGGCCTAGAGGGGGTATAGGTTCGAACCCTTTTAATTTTTATTTTACTTCTTATTTCTGTCACTCGTACTTATATCTTATTTAATTTTGCAGAGATAGAGATGGATGCCACTGCTTAAGCTCGGAATAAGGCAAAGAGAGCGAAGAGAAAGAGGTAAGTGGAGGCCCATGTTGAAGGCCAAGCCTTAGAGATGAAAAGGGCTATCGAAAAGCAGCTTCAAAATCTTCCCTCTCCTCCAACACCTGTCCATACTTCTCCTCTAGCACCTATCCAAATCAACGATTCCACTCCTCCTCTTTTTAGACTTTTGGTGTCTAGATTTGTGCCTTCGTCTGCTGAAACTGCGCTTCTTGGGGTTTTGAGGCCTAACTAGTGCCTAAAGACCACAGACTTGGCTTTTGGGAGTGCCAAAGTTGCTCGAAAGCACTTGGTCAGGGGCATTCCTCCTCAAAAGATGGTCATGCTGGGAAACCAACCTATAGAGGCTCTTATTGGGATGGTGGATGAGTTGGCCTCCAAGATAACTCTTGAACTTCTTCCATTTTCATTTTAATTTTCTTAAGGTCGAGGGATACTGACTTGGGTGCTTTTCAGGAGAGTATATCCATAGGTGTGCTCTATCGGCACTACCTTGATCTTGACAGGAGGTTAGAGGAGAATTGCCACCTCTGCCAGAAGTTGCAGGTGCTTCTCACCAATAACACTATCGAGATTGGGGGCTTGAAAACCAGTCTAATCGAGGAGGAGAAGGCAAAAGCCCTTTTGATTGCTAAGGTAGAGGCGGTCAAGGCTGAGAAAGATACAGCCAAAGCTGAGGCAGAGAGGCTAGCCGTAGAAAAGGAGGTAGTAGAAGGAGCCATGGAGGCCTTTAAGAAGTTTGAAGACTTTAAGGAAGCTTTAAAGAGTGCTTCGGGAGAGTTCTACCTTGACGGCTTCGAGGAATCCAAGAAGAAAGTTACCACGGCCTACCCAGACTAAGACTTCTCGATGCTCAACCTCTTCGAGGATGAGACTATAGTTGCAGAGGTAGCCAACCAGTTTGAAGAGGATGGGGAAGAAGTCCAACCCCAGGCTCATCATACCGAGGAGGAGCAGGTCGATGAGTAGTCACTTAGTATTTTCTTTTGCTTTTCACTTTACTGTATGCAAGTCAAACCGTTAGTGCCTTTATCCTTTGTAAAAAAATTTAAGTTAATGAAGTGTTTCTACCTTTTATTGTTTATCCTCTTACGATTTCCCATGTTTACTTGTGTTAATTTTCAAAATAAAAGAAGAGTCTGAGGAGGAAGAGCTCAGGGCCTTTTCCTGGGTCTTCATGCAACTAGAAGGAGCTCAAGACCCTTATAAAAAATAAGGAAAAATCTGAGGAGAAAGAGCTCAAGACCTTCTCCTCGGTCTTCATCTAAGTAGAAAGAGCTTAGGGCCCCTAATCTTGAGTAAGGTCTGAGTTTAAAGAAAAGAGCTCAGGACCTTTTTCCTTATTCCATGATAAGGAGGAGTTCAAAAAGGAAGAGTTCAAGGCCTTCCCCTTGGTCTTCATCTACGTGGAAGAAGCTCAGGGCTCTTATCAAAGTAGATATTAATGAAAGAATTGAACTGTTCTCTTATTAATAATATCTTAAGATTACATAGATAAAACTAAAAGATAGGAGAATTTCTACTGATAAAATTTGTGAAGATTTTTCAACATTCCAAGTGTAGAGTATTGGTTTGCCTTCGAGGTCTTCAAGCTCAAAAATTCCAACTTGGTAGACCCTTTTGAAACGATAAGGTTATTCCCAGTTTGATAAGAGCTTTCTCATTTCTCGAAGGTGAGATACTTCTTTCTTTATAAGTACTAGATCATGTAACTTGAATGTTTTTCCTCGGACTCGGGAGTTATAATACCTCGACACCCCCTGGTGGTAGGTAACAAGCTTGATCTGGGCTCTGTCCCTTATTGCATCAATCAGGTCAGCATTCATTCTAAGGTCTTCTTCATTGTTGATTTTGTCAAATTTCTACACTTGCAGCGATGGTGCCCCTATCCTTAGTGGGATAACGACCTCCGATCCATAAAAAAAAAAAAAAAAGTCTCTTGGTAGGAGTTTGTGTAGCCATCTGGTAGGCTTAAAATGGAAAATGATTGACCCACTGTCTGTCTACATCATTGAGTCTCTTCTTGATGCCTTACAAGAGAGTTCTATTAGTCACTTCGACTTGCCCATTAGCTTGGGATAGCCTACTAGGGAGAATAGATGCTCGATCTTAAGTTCCTAGAAAAAAAAACTTGAATCGATAGCTATTAAACTGCTTACCATTATCAGTGATAAGTATCCTGGTATACCAAATTGACATACATAAACTCTTGGGTCTGACAGTCAGTGATACAGGCAAAAGGTTTGACCTCTGTCCATTTGGTGAAGTAATCAACAGCTACAATCAGATGCTCCTTCTACCCTGGAGCTTCTTGGAATGGGCTGAAGATGTCCATTCCCCATATAGCGAAGGAAAGTGGACTAGTGATCGATGTTAGGGGACTTACGATTCATTGGGACATAAAGGCATGCTACTGACATGTCTTACACTTCTTGACCATCTCAGCGGCATCATGGAGCATCTTTGGCTAATAATAGCCATGTCTGAGTATTTTATGGGCTAGAGCTCGATCTTCGAGGTGATTCCCACATATTTCTTCATGAAATTCTTGAAGGGCATAGTTAGAGTCGGTTGGCCCGAGGTACTTTAAATATGGAGCCATGAGACCCTTCTTGTACAACTACCCTTCGATGATAGTATACCTCAAAGCGCGGGAGATGGCCTTTTTGGATTTGTTCATTTGATCGAGGAATGTTCCATCTTTTAAGTACTAGAGGATTAGGTCCATCCAGGTTTGTTCCTTTGCCACTGGCATAGTCAGGATTTCATCGATGCTTTGGGCAGAGAGAGTTTCCAGATAAATGGTTTACGTGAGGTCGAACTGTCTAATAGAGGTGAGGCTTGCCAACACATCTGTTTTTGAGTTATGTGCTCGGGGGTACTTGTGTTATTTGGAACTTTTTGAAGGTTGCAGCGAGTTCATAGACTTTCTCGAGGTATTAATGATCTTCAAACCTCTGGCTTTACACTCGTCAGTCATCTGATTGACCACAAGCTGTGAGTCACTGTATATTTCCAAGGCACAGGTAGCTAATGTCTTTGCAAGTTTTATCTATGTGAGCAACACCTCGTACTTGACCTCGTTGTTTAAGGCTATGAATTCAACCTAATAGCATACTTCACTGTAAAGCCCTTGGGACTACTAAGGATAAGTTCGGCTCCACTGTCAGTGCCGTTTGAGGACCCGTCAATATACAAGGTCTAGCTTGGTGCCTGTTCACCTCATTTGGGTTCTTGCCTTTTAGTAAGCACTTTTGGAAAGGTGGTCTGCACCACGAAATCTATCAAGACTTGTGCCTAAATAGTTGTTCAAGCTTTGTACTGAATTTCGAACTCTCCCAATTCTATAGACCACTTTCCCAATCTCCCGGAGATGTCTAGTTTGTGAAGAGCTTGCCTCAGGGGCTGATCGGTCAATAAGGTGATTCTATGAGCCTTGAAATATGGTATGAGCTTCCGAGCTGTGATTAGTAGTGCATATGCCATTTTTTTGATGGGTAGATATCTTACTTCGGGGTCGTGGTGGACTTAGCTAACATAGTAGATGGGTTTTTGAAGCCCACATTCCTCTCGGATTAAGACTGAGACCACATCCTATCCTACTGCTATATAAAGAAAGAATTCTTCCCTAGTAATTGGCTTAGTCTGAAGCAGTGGTGAACTTAAATACTATTTCAGTTTTTTGAAAGCTCTTTGGTAGTCTTCGGTCCAAATGAATTCTTTTGCTTTTCTAATAGCTCGGAATAAAGGTAAACATCTCTCGATCGATTTAGATATGAAACGACTGAGTGCAGCTACATATCCGGTGATCCTCTATACTTATTTGATGTTTCAGGGAGGGCTCATATCTAATATGGCCTTTATCTTCTCAAAGTTAGCTTCTATCCCTCATTGTATAATCATCAAGCTCAAGAACTTACCAGAGGCGACTCCGAAAGCACATTTTCCTGGGTTCAATTTTATCTGATGATGTCGGAGTATTCCAAATACTTCCTCTAGGTTAGACTCATGATCTTTAGTCTTAACACTTTTGACCAGCATATCATCCACATACACTTCTATGTTCTTCCCAATATGTTCCTTGAAGATCTTATTAACCAACCTCTGGTAGGTTGCCCCTACATTTTTCAGCCCGTAAGGCATCACCTTGTAACAGTAAAAGCCTTAATCAGTGACAAAAATGGTCTTGGGATGGTCTGGTTCATGTATGAGGATCTGGTTATAACCTGAATATGCGTCCATAAAACTTAGTAATTCATGTCCTGAAGTGGTGTCGACTAGCTAGTCTATCTGAGGCAGAGGGAAGCTATCCTTCAGATAAGCTTTATTGAGGTTGATGAAGTCTATTTAGATCTTCCACTTACCATTTTCTTTCTTCACCATAACCAATTTAGCGACCCAATCCGGATAGTTGGCCTCCTAGATAAAGTCCGTTGCAAGGAGTTTATCCACTTCAACTGCCTTCTTGTTGCTTCGGAGCTAAAGATCTCTTCTTTTGAGTAACGGTATTATGGCTCAGATCCACATTCATTTTGTGGACGATGGCCTGCGGATCGATCCTGAGCATGTCGAAAGTTGACCATGCAAATAGGTATTGGTTCCTTTAGAGAAAAGAGACCAATGATTCCTTGAATTACTTAAGAAGGTGACCTGATCTGTACAGTCTTCGAATCTCCTTCGTTCAGGGGAATTACTATCAGCTCTTCCACAGGTTGGCTCCATAGAGTCTTGAGTTCATCCCTCAGATCCTCAATCTCTAAAGGTATGGCTTCGAAATTCTTACGCCATTTAATAAAATTAAGATAGTAGGATCAAGATGCTTATTGATTTCCTCGGACCTCCCTAACACAACGGTAAGTA
Organism: Bretschneidera sinensis; assembly: GCA_023935145.1. Lineage (NCBI taxonomy): Eukaryota > Viridiplantae > Streptophyta > Magnoliopsida > Brassicales > Akaniaceae > Bretschneidera > Bretschneidera sinensis. The sequence goes on from CM043704.1 coordinate 10,037,275, forward strand.
AGGAACTTCATTTTCAAGTAATAGACCGAGACTATTGCTCTCATCTCATTTAGATTCAATTTTCTAATAATCACATTATACGAGGATGGATGCTTGACTACTAGGAACGTGATCATCACAATAGTGAGTAGTGGAGCTGTTCTTACTATGACAGGAAGGACTATACTTTCGACAAATACCGGCGCCCCTGAGAAGCCATACAATGGAGAGGACACTGGTTTGAGCTGATCATCCTTTAGCTTCATCTTTTGGAAGGCTTCATAATAGAGAATATCTGCCGAACTTTCATTTTCAACTAATGTCCTCTTGACATTGTAGTTCAAAATAAGGAGTGTAACAACCACGACATCATCATGGGGGGTCTGTAACCCCTCCAAATCGTTGTCTATAAAAAATATTACTTGATCTGTCTTGACCTGCTTGTAAGGGCCTCAAACTGACGCTACTGACCTGGCATAGGCTCTCCTTGCATGCGAGGACTATCCCCTTACTGCGGGTCCCCTATAGATCGTTTTGATGGTCCCTGTTACTGTAGTTGTGTGACCTCGGGCACTCTAAGGACGTATATCTCTTTGGTTATTTCTCCTTGGACTCGGCCTCAAGCTCCTCTTGGAACTTCACTGAGGGCTTCGATAATCATCTTGCTTGGAGTTTTGTCGATCGGTGTTCCATCTAAATAGGCATCTAGGACTCCATGGAGGGCAGTCTTCATTGCCTCAGAATTGATGAGGTCCTGTATACTAATTTATATACCCTCTAGGGACGAGGGATTTAATTTAGTTCTTTAGGGCATGGCACTCCTCGGTGTTGTGGCTGTAGTCTCTATGAAAACAACACCATCTTGTCCGATCCTTATTTTCACTAGTATAGAGTGACTTCTGAGGTGTGTATTGTAGGATCGAGGTTTGTAATCTCCCAAGTGGCAGCATGGAACCGTGAAATATACTCTTAGAGCTTCTCTCCCTTACGTTGGATAATGCTGAAGACTCTTTTCGAAATCTTACGGGGTACTTTACTACTAAGAAAGTGTGCTGTAAAGGCATGACTTAGCTCTTTGAAAGAGCTAATGCTTCCAGGCTTAAGGTGTGAGTACCAGGTTCTTGTGGCCTTCTCAAGAGTCAGAGGAAAGACTCGACACATTACAACATTTGGATGGCAGTGCAACAACATAGCAGTTTTGTAAAGTTGAAAAAGGTCCATGGGATCCAAAAAGCCATCATAGGTATTTATGATGGGCATTCGAAAATGCCGAAGGAGAGGAGCATCAAGAATGTCCTATGTGAAGGGAAGAGCCTAGGAGTTGAGCTCATCTAAGACATTGGAGTTTCTTCCCTTGAAAGCCTCCCCTATTCTTTTGTCTATCTCTTCCAGTTTTTTCTCCAGGTCAATGTAGTTCTTGGAGGTGGAGAATCTTTGGGACTTCGACTTATGGTGGGGAGGGGATCTAGTGGTGGAGTAAATGTGAGCCGATTTGTTGACATTCAAGTGCCTCGTTGGCTGAGGGCTTTACAGAGGTGGAGGTGGAGAGGGATGAACTTGCCCCCCGAGTTTGGCAGCCAGACTTGTTACAAGCTGAGTGAGCTCCATGAACTACTCTTGGGTTACCAATGCGGTTGCATTTGGTGCGAAAGGTGCCTTCGAAATCTCTTGGATGTTGGGGTCTACCAATTTGGATTGAGAGGGTTGCTCATGCATGGTTCACCCATTAGATGGCTCACTGGAGTTCTGGTCGGAGGTAGCATGTTCCGAAATGACAGGAAGTCGTGAGCTAGGCTGCTGGCTATATGTAAAAACTCAGGTGGCTACTGAACTAGAACCGATGGGACTCTTAAGTGGCATAATGACAGATGATTTATTTTTACTTCATAAATTAATAAGTCCCCATGGATGGCGCCAATCTGTTGATGCCGAAAATCTGCCAAGTAGTCGAAAAGAGGAATATGATACCTACACACACGAAACGAGAAGAAATCTTAAAGTTTGTCGGAAGACCTGAGTGGTTGTTCCTCCCGGGGGACTCTCCGATGCCTAAATTCGTATAGGGCTTTGTGGCAATGAGAGAGCTGGAAAATTCAGAGAAAATTATGTATGTGTAAAAAAAAGAATAAAAGTTGTGCATACCTGTAGAGAGCCCCCTTAAATAGTATTTTGGAGTAGAATCCAATTAGGAGAATGATTGAACATTGTGATAAGATTAAAATCCCATATTGAGTTATCCATAAGCTGGAGTGTTATAGTGAAATTACCATTATGCCTTTTGTCACTTGTAGCCTTTTGAGTGATTGATTTGTCTGAGTTGTGATATTATTTTTTACCTTTCAAGGTTTTCATATGTCACAATGTTATGGGATGGTCATCAAATTACTCTTTTACCCTTGGCGAGTGTCACATGTCATCGTGTCATTGAATGGGGAATTTTCTCTTTATTAGATATGATTAGAAGCAAATATTCCATGGAAGAGGTTAGAGAAAAATAATAGATGAATTGCTCAGCTCAGGCAAAATATGTTTAAGAGTACTATAACAAAGCTCAAAGGGACATTAAGACGAACCTAAACTGACACGCTTTGAGACCCAACAAACAATATTGGAATACTTGCCTAAGAAAGTTAAAATTCAGATTTTTGATAGAAAACCCTGACCCAACGTTTATAATGAAACACGAACCGAAGGTATAAAGTAACAAACCTCGACCTAATGATTATAACTGAATCACGAACCGAAGGTATAAAATTTGAACGCCACAAGGAAGAATCCTCGATAAGTTCATAAGTTCTCTGAAGAACCAATAGAGGAAGCAAACCTCATGCTTTTCTGATTTCTATTATATTCTCTTCATTACAATGAATGCATGCTATTTATAACCCTTTCAACCCTACACCCCACTAAATAGGAAACTAACTTGGTTACAAAATAAGAAAGTAGATAAAGAAATAACTAAAAAAAATACGCTTTAGGAAAGTCTGAAATAGGCAAGTCAATCAGCCAATTAATTGGTATGAAACTGGAAAGTCAATGAAGAGAGTTATAAAATGCATCTAAACAATACTTAATTGTTAGCATTTTAGGGTTGATCGAGGTTGGAATTACACTTTTATACCTTAATAACTCTAAAGTGTTATTCTTGAATCGTTGACTTATTTCAGTGCATTTTCAGGTACTTTGAGCTTAAAAAAGAGATAGAAAAGCTATCATCATTTTAAACACGAAGCTTCAATGAATACTCGAGTGAGATAATGGTCGCGGAAGAGCCAAGATGAAGAGAAACCAAGAAATGAGTTTCACTAAATTGCCAGAATTTCCCATATTGATCAGTCATTTTTGAAAATTAAACTGTATTGATGTAGGAAGAACCAGGAGATGAGCCATATATGCTTAGAAAGATCCAGAAGTCTATTTTCTGAAGAATTTTACGGTTTGTAAAAATGATTTTTTTAGAGAAAGTTATGGCAGTTTAAGTAGACAAAGGTTAGGCTGTGCAGGATTTCAGTGTGAGCAGAAGTTTTTGGGCTTAAAGCCCACATCCCACATCGGTTGGAAACACATTTCTATATCCCACATCCCACATCGGATTGGAAACACATTGCACTCTTGGTATTTCCCTATAAAAGGCCTACTCCACTTCAGCTTTGGAAATCATCTAGGATCATCTAAGATCATCACAAAGTGAATCCAGAGGGCCTTTAGGAGCAATCCAGAGGGCCCTTAGGAGGAAAATTAGAGGTTGGAGATGATCATTGGGAGGTCCGAGTAACCTCGAGGAAGCATGAGCCCCATGGCCGACTAATCTCCAAGCAAGGCAAAAGGATGAATCCATAGGTGTAGTTGTTCTTATCTTCCTTTATTTGATTAAGTTGTAGTTGGAATTATTTTCATTAAACATTGTTGTGATTTATTCTTGATTTAATTAGAAGATTTCCTATTAATCCGGTGATTGCATGCTTCTCCTCCATATAAGTCTAGTCATGCTCTTCTTATGTGTATTTGTTTGGGTGTGATTGAGTCCAGTAGATCTCTTTTATAGATTTGTCCATTGGTGCAATATTGTCATGTAGATAGATCGTTGTCTCTTAATAATTTATAAGTTAGGTCATATGTGCTTGAAAGTAAAGAGTAATTCATATCAGTTATATTAGGCTTATATATGTGCTTTAATTGAATATTTGTCGATTGCCTGTTTGGGATGTGAAACTTGCAATTGAGATAAAAAAAATTGAATCGAGTTAGGATTAGGCCAACGAACCTAGGGAGGATCCCCGGAACCTTGTTGTTTCTCCATCATAAATCTATTTACACAATTTCCTTCACACTATTTTCACACAATTCAGATTCTTTCAATCAATCTTTTATCGTTTGTGTTAAAGTTCACACCTTCTTTTATAGTTAACTTGTTTCCCTGTGGAATCGACACCCCAAAGCTGTGCTACAACTACTACGTTACACTTTGGGCGTAATCAAATTTTGGCGCCGTTGCCGGGGAAACACGCTTAAGTACAATGAAGATTGTCAACTTTTGACATGACAGTAGAAGAACTGTAAATAGTTTTTCTTTTCAGCAGCTGTAAAGGTCGTAACTTCGTTCCTTCTTTTAGCTTGCTGCATTAATTTTTTATTTTTTATTTTATTTGACTCTTTCTTTTTTTTTTTTATAGTATTTTTATTATTTTGTTACCTCACATGCACAGACATAAAGACATTGTGGGTAGATTTGGTTGTAGGCCTGTGTTAGTGTCAGAATTTAATTCTTTTTCAAATCCTTTATTTGACAATCCATCTAGTCCCGAAGAAATGAGTGAACACGAAGATCAACCCTCTAGGACACTTAAGGATTATTTGCACCCTAACTGTACGGCCACACCATTGTGTATCATGTTCCCCACGAATGTTCAACAACCTGATTTTAAGCCAAGCATGATCCAATTGCTACCAACTTTCCATGGGTTTGAGAATGAAAACCCCTATATCCATATTAGGGAATTTGAGGAAGTAGTAGCTGCTTTTCACAATAGGGCTGATATGATAGACACCGTCAAACTTCGGTTTTTCTCTTTTTCACTTAAGGAAAAAGCCAAGGCTTGGCTGTACTCGTTAAAGCCTAGGTCCATAGGTAGTTGGGATGAGATGACCCGAGTTTTCTTTCAAAAACACTTCCCAACCCATAAGACCAATAACCTCAAGAGACAAATCTCAAACTTTGCACAAAAGGAGAGTGAAACCTTATATCAAGTTTGGAAACGTTTCAAGGACCTTTTGAATTCTTGTCCACACCATGGGTATGAGAGTTGGTGGGTAGTTAGCTATTTCTATGATGGACACCTAAGTAGGGAAAGGCAGTTCATAGAAATGATGTGCAATGGGAATTTTCTTCAAAAAGATCCCGACCAAGCCATAGATTTCCTAGATGACCTATCAGAAAAAGCCAACACTTGGACTAAACCAAATGCCATGGAAGGCACTAGGAGAAATCAACCTGCTGGGATTTACCAACTAAAGGAAGAGGACAACCTTAAAGCCCGTTTAGAGGTCCTAACTAAGAAAATTGAAGCCTTAAAAACCAAGGATACTAGAACCCCTAAACCGATTGCTAAGGTAGAGTCCTATGAGCCTTGTTTCATGTGTAATGGGGTAGATCATTTACCTAAGGATTGTCCAATTTATTTTGAGATGAAGGATGAGTGTAACGCTATAAGTATACCCTTTGGGAAACCACACTCACCCTACTTTAACACCCACAATTCCGGTTTGAAAAATTACCCTAATTTCAGTTGAAAATCTGACATACAACCCCTTGCCCACTCTAGTACCCAATGGCAATCGAAAGCAACCTCATTTAATGCACCTCAACAATCTTTACCTTTGGAAGATATGTTTAAGTCACTTATGCAGGTACATGCCAAGAGTGTGGAGGATCAAGGAAAAATAAATTAATTGTTGTTAGAGGAACAACAAGCGATCAAAGAGGAACAAAAGGTAATAAAGAGTCAACTCACCAAGTTGACTAGTTTCTTGATGATTCAAGAACAAGGTCGGTTTCCTTCACAGCCACAACCTAATCCAAAGGGACAACATATGGTACAAATCTCCAATCCTGAAAATCAAAACAATAGAGAGGTTAATGCCATAATTACTCGCAGTGGTAAGACAATTGATGGTCCCACTTTACCATCACACTGGATTCCTAATACCGTGAGCAACAAGGATAAAACCCCTAAGGAACAAGAGGCCCGTGATGTTTATCGCCCACTGGTGCCTTTCCCTCAAGCACTCCTTAAACCTAAGGAGATAAATACAACATTAAAAGGTGAGATTCTTGAACAACTTCAGCATGTTAAAATTAATCTTCCTCTTCTTCATGTCATAAAACAGATTCCCAACTATGCTAAAGTCATCAAGGATCTATGCACACTCAAGAGGAAGCACAATTTGAACAAGACGACATTCTTAATGAAGCAAGCAAGTGCTGTAATTAACAGCAAGACACCACACAAATATTAAAGATCTGAGCTGTCCAACGGTGGCTTACCAAATTGGAAATAAACCTTGTGGCCAAGCATTGCTAGATTTGGGTGCTAGTGTAAACCTTATGTTATACTCCATGTACTTGCAGCTCGGTCTAGGTGAGATCAAACCAATCTCCGTGGTGCTTCGATTAGTGGATAGATCGGTAATAAAACCAAGAGGTATTGTAGAAGATGTTTTGTTACAAATTGATAATTTCTACTATCTTGTTGATTTTCTGGTTTTAGATACTGTTTCTACTATAAACACGGAGTCCAAAATTCCTTTGATACTTGGAAGACCATTCCTTGCCATCACCAATGCCCTCATTAATTGTAGGAATGGCCTAATGAAATTATCATTTGGAAATAGGACTCTAGAGGTAAATATTTTTTGAGTCCCATGGCAGCCACATGAAGAGGATGAGTACATCAAAGATAATTCTAACTCTTCGGAATTCATTCCTAATAATCTTGAGTTCAAAGATTCTTCAAATTATCCCCATGCCATTAATGTTGTTGATGTTTTTGATAAGCCACAGGAATTTATTAAGACATCTTGCCAACTATGCTTTGAAAAGTTGCTTGAGAGAAATCACATGGATGCGGGAATCAAATACCCTACTGCTGATAGTAAATGGGCATCACCAAAAACACTCGAGCCACATGTGGTGGACTTTAAGTATTCCTTGCCAAAGCATACAAGCACAAAATTTTGTAGCAAAGCAGTGGCTGGTGCATCCAACTCATATTTTTCGAGGAGGGAATAAAAATGTCTGGCTGAAGACGTAAAACTTAGTGCTCATGGGAGGTAACCAACAACATATCCTTTTACTTTTACTGTTTTTCATATTTCTTTTTCTTGTTTATGATTATTATTTTGCTGTTTTCTAGTTTTACTTTAGTATTTATTTTTCAGGGACAAATAAATGGAGCAGTTCAAATGATCGTGCACAACTTTCAACTCCACGCACCTTTGGTTAAAAAGGGAGTTTCCTTAACTTCTGCTTTTACGTTGATGACAATGCTGATCTTAAGTTGAGGGTGAAAGATATACATTTCTTGTTGCATACCATTGAATTGCTTGGGGTCATTTTCCTTTTTGTTTTTGTTTTTAGCGTGCTTTGTGTTTGCCTTAGAGTTAATTCATATGTCAATGATATGAACTTAATTGAGATAGCGGATAGCATTTAGAAGTAATTAAATCTTGCTTCAGTTTAAAATTAATTTAAGTATCAATCTTCATTTAGTTGAGACTCTATTTTGTGGTAAGATTGTATGATTAATCTTAAACATTTAGAGAAGTTTTATGTGTGATTATTTTGTGAATATTTTTGCGGTCTCGACAAGCTCTAGAACTTACTTGATAACCACTTGAGGTGAATTTCTAGAATTCACATTACTTAGGATATGACATAGGCCATTTTTGGACCGTTAGAGCCTGTTAAACCTACCATTGCTATATTTACTACTAGTCACCTATTTGAGCATTTTCTTGAAAAAGAAGTGAGCCTTGTTTCTTTCAATAGCCCATTTACTCACCTTTATGAGCCTAAAGATAATATTTTATCCTTACTTTTCTCTTAAAAGAACTTAGCTATACACATTTGTTGATAAGTACTTAAAAGGAGTAAGGATGGAAATATGAGAAAATATCACTACCATAACCCAAGTACATTAAAGGAGATTAGTTGGGGGTTATGTAAAAGCAAAGAAAAATGAAAAAGGAGGTGAATGGTCTTATGCCAAAATACAAAAGAAAAGTGAATTACGGCAAAGAAAGAAGAAAAGAAAAGAAAAGAAAGTGGTGATTTTGAAAAAAAATTAAAAATAAAAAATGCTCGAAAAATGCTCGAAAAAGTTGGGTGTTGAAGTAAGGTTATCTAGTGCTTAAAAGTGATTATGTTTAAAGCTAAGAGATTGAGTTTTTTTTCTCGTGAATCCTTCCCATTTTTTCTTAACCTTTACCTTAGCCTAACGTTACAAGCCTATTAAAGACCTATTGATCTAATGTAATGTGATTTTTCTACAATAGTGGAGAGTGGTTTGAAATGTAAGCATATGGAGCTTGTTTTTGTGATTGACATCACGAAATTTATCATGTTTTAGAAGCCAAGACTTGTATTCATGAATGTTATGCATAAAATCATCTGGGTGTTCGGATTAATGGTTTGTGGTAAGATGGATGTTAAGAGTCAATAACAATTTTAAGATTGATGTTTGGATTACTTTTAGACTTAGGTGAAATTTAATGATTCTATGTGCCA